>VMDR010000003.1:853493-1020707 GCA_007922815.1 Macrotus californicus
ATGTGAGGGAGAAACATCAATCAGTTGCCTCCTGCATGCTCCTCAGTCAGGGATTGCCTGGGGATCGAACCTGGGTATGCACCCTGACCAGGGATGGCACTCACAAGCTTCTGGTGCACAGGAAGACACCCCGACCAACTGAGCCACCCAGCCAGGGCCAGAGCAAGATTCTCAGCTGTGCTCTGCTTCAGTTTCCTTAGCTGACCATGTAAGGTTGTTGGAAGGATTAGGGATGTTAACAAACATAAAATACATCTCCTGGCATTTATCGAGGGTTCAGTAAGCATTAACTGTAATTATATGCGTGTCCACATGTGTGTGCATATGAATAAATATACATGCACTTAAATGGGTAGAACTTTCAGAAGATTCACACCCATGTGAACGGGTGGAGTATGTAGCCTTTGAAAATGCAATGAAACAAGAAAAGTATGATTAGTATATTAAATAGAATTTCTATTTTTTTTCCAAATGAAAAGTAGACTTTTATTTATTACTTTGACTTTAGTTTAAAAAGTGAAGGAATTGTACTTTCCAATCTGTCCTTTTACTTTTTGATAATTTGGGGAGTCTTATTTTATTTATAATCATTTATTTTCTGGATGGAAATACAGGTAATCGATCCACCTTTATAATTCTGTATAGAAGTGGTTGCTTTGGTTTAATTCACAGGGAAAGTAAGAGTAGCTGTCACGCAGAAAATAGCTGTGTGCTAGGCAGCTATAGGCACTTGACTTTGGCTGTCTCAAGTATCCTCACGAGTCTATGAAGTAGAAATCATTATTTCTATTTTTAAAGTGAGAAAATGAAGGTAGAGAGAATTAAAGACACTGCCCCAGTCATACGACCGAGAAGTACATGGCCAGAATTCTGCGCCAAGCCCTGCCTTTCCCACCAAGCTTCCCCCCACCCCTCCCCTGCCCTGCAGAGCAGGACCCTGGGCTGGTTTGTGCGAAGAGCTTGTTGATGACATGAGATCAACACTCGATCCCCTTCTATCAACTGTTACCCAATAGGGCTAATGATTAGGTCTTCTGGGGACCCGGATGTCCAACAGTGAACCAATGGGTGAGCAAAACGTGGCCTATCCACACAACGGATGTCTGGCCATCAAAAGGAGTGCAGTGCTAATGCATGCCGTGGCTGGGATGGACCTCGGTCACATCACGCCGAGGAAAAGAAGCCAGGCCCAGATGATCAGTGTGGTTTCGTGTGTTCTGTCCGTCTGAAAACCCAGAAGAGGGGCTGCTGGAGAAGCAGAAGTGATTTCTTAGAGCTGGAGCAGACGTGGGGCACGGGGGGATTGTAGCTGAAGAACGTAGATGTCCTCTGAGGTGAGAAAAATGCCCTAAGACTGCGCCTGAAAATGGTCGACCATGTCTGCGAATATACTAAACATCATCAGAGTGTAGTCTTTAAACGGGCAAATTGCATGGCACGCACATTATATCCCAATAATGTCGTTTTTTAGAAAAACCCTCTGAGGAACTTTTTAAGCAGTTCTCATTCCCAGCTTCTGCCTCACCCTGCCTGCATCACAGCTCGTACCTGGAAGGTTCCAGTTCAAGAGACTGGGGTTGGTTCTCTGGAAATCTGTGTTTTGCCAACGGCACCTTGAACGGTTCTAGTGATAAGCTACACTCGAATACATTACTGCCTTAGACAGGGGTCCCAGCAGCCAGGAACTACCCCGGAACTGGGCCACACCTGTTATAATCTAGGATTCCAGGGTCCTCCTGGCTCTTTATGAACTGACAGGGCTTTTGGGGTGGCTGGTGGCCCAGAGTAGACCGAAGGCACTAACTAGCAAAGACTGCAGTTTGCATGGACACCTCTTGTCTGAGAGTACAGTGGCCTCCAATAAAATCTGAGAGAATGCTGTTTCATCAGAACCCCTCGACATTGCTGTCAAGCAAGTTTTTTCCGTCTTGCACAATTTCCGTTCTTTTTTCCATCATAGGTAAGTCCCGAAAGTTCTCCTCCATGGCTTTCTTTTTTAAACATAGCAAGTTTGTTAACAGAGTACACTCTTTCTGAAAGGTGGAGGTGAGGAGTGAAAAAAATTATTTAATCTGGAGCAAACATGTTAATGCCAGTGTGGAGGTTAATGAACAGACCCCTGACGGAAATGGGAGCGGGGGAGGGCCTGCAGGGGGAGCTCTTGAGCCCTCTCTCTCACGTACCCTCCCTTATCCGAAAAGAGAGGGGACTGGACGTTTTTCCACTCCGGCAGGAAGGAGGGTCTTCTCCCCCCCCCCCACTGCACCCGCTCAGCCAATGAAAAGTCACCACACTTCAGGCTCCCAGCTTCCTCCAATGGACTCTCTGTTTACAACAGCCCCTCTGAGCTCCCCTCTCCTCTATCAAAGACCTGTCCTCGGCTTTGTTCTCTCCACTTGCAGGTGGTTTGCCATTGAACTCCATATCCCAAACTGCCATTCTTTGTCGTTCCTGAACAAACCCATTGTGCTGGAGAAATACCTGCTTGGCTATTTGTTGAAGGTGGATGTACAAAAAAGTAATGGACAAAAGTTCAGGTCTGAAATTTTATATTTTAATGATAGGTTAGCTAAATGGCCAGAAAATACATTTAAGGAGTAGGCACTAAACCAGAAGGGGATGTAATGAGTGAGCCGCTCACTAATGTTTAACCATATTCCATGATTATAAACATTTAACCAGCTGCATTTGGAGTGTGGGAGGTCTGTTCAAATTGGGCCTCATCACTCCCAGTCACATCATCATCAAAATGCTGAAGGTTACAGATAAAGAAAGAATCTTAAAAGCTGCAAGAGAAAAGAAGTTACCTAGAGGGGAGCTCCCAGAAGACTCTCAGCTGACTTCTTAAAAGAAACTTTGCAGGCTGGAAGGGATTGGCAAGAGATATTCAAAGTCAGGAAAAGCGGGGACCTACAGCCAAGATTGCTCAACCCAGCAAAGCTGTCGTTTAGAATTGAAGGGCAGATAAAGAGCTTCCCAGACAAGAAAAAAAACTAAAGGAGTTCACCAAACTGCTATTATATGAAATTTTAAAGGGACTTATTTAAGAAAAAGAAGATCAAATGTATGAACAATAAAATAGCAAAAAAATACAAACCTATCAACAATTGAATCTAAAAAACAAATTAAGCAAACAGGAAGAACAGAGAGAGAATCATGGATACAGCGAGTTTTGATGGTTGCCAGATGGGAGGGGGAGAGAATGGGTGAAGTGGCAATGAGGGGGTTAAGAAGCACAAGCAGGTAGTTATAGAACAGCCCTGGGGATGTAAAGTTCAGTGTAGGGAATGGAGCAGCCAAAGAACCTATGCATGACCCATGGACATGAACAATGGTGGGGGAACTGCCTGAGGGTGTGGGAGTGCTGGGGAGGGAGGGCAAAGGGGGAAAAATCAGGACAAGTGTAATAACATAATCAATAACATATAATTTTTTAAAAAATTGGGCCTCTGGAAAGAAGTCTACATCTTGCCATCCTAAAATTATGAATGCATTTTTGTTTCTTTAGAATGTGATATGTTTTTGCTGACTAAGCAGCATTACCTCTTCGTAGAGGTCCAAAGCCATAATCTTCTCCCTCTGGCAAATTAAATGCAATTATGCAAACTACTAGGATTTGGGCATAATCTAATTAATACGGCCCACAGGAAGCAGAGAATAATTTCCCCGGTTGAAAACTAGATTGGCTTATTTCCTATTTGAACTGAGTTTTAGAAACACATTGTACTATGTAAGCAAGATTTCATTCTATTTGCTCAGTTTCATAATGGATATGTTTAGAAAAATAAAGCTAAAATTGGAATCTTCAAACAATGACTTTTTTTAGAAATGTATAATTACAAACAGAGTATTTTGGGAAACCAGGAAAAATAGTCAATTGGAGATGATTGTCATCAATAAAGTGTAAATGTAATACTACTATAATTTTTCTGTTTATGTAAGCAGCGTCAGATAGGATTTAACAGAGGTGATTCTGTTCATTTAAATATAAAAGTTTAGGAGCTTAAAATTGATCCGGATTAAATTCGTACCAATAAATTCCAATTACAGACTTTCTGAATGATATTTACAATCATGAGATCGAGTGTACTCTTGTTTAAATACGTGAATCCCATTAGCATTAATCAGTACTAACTACATGTGTGCTCTGGGCAGAAATCAGGATTTTTTTTTTAGTGTCCCTCCCCAAGGAAACTAAAGCCATTATCCCTCTCGTACAAAGAAAAGAGAAGCTTTGGTTTTTCCTTCTTCCTCTTACAAAAGTGAATTTCATACGTAAGAGAAGTTCTGGCTTTGCAGCACTGCCTGTTAGTCTTTCACAGGAAGGGAATGTACAGGGTGTACCAAGGCCTCCGGTGCAGAGCTGCCGTTTCCGAGTATGTGGACCCAGGCTCTGCTCATTTGTTCCGTGGCTGCTCGGGGAGCCTGCCAACAAGCATGCCCGCTCTCAGGCTGTATTGTGCAGAGATTCCCAGCCCACAAGGATCTGGGCTTTTTTGCATAGGTAATGTCAATGTCACAAAGACCCCCAAACAGCTGTTCGGGGGTCACAACTTTTGGAAAGCAGCGGCCTGTGTTAACCCTGTGTTATATTTTAGTGGACAAATGCTAGTTCGGAGGATAGGGAGGAAAAAAAGATGCCATTAAGAATTCGAATGCTGTCTTTCCTAATCTGCTTGTTACCCTGGAGGGACAAGTACCTTCCTGAGAAATAAAGCGGTATGAGCAGTGTTTGTGCTGTGAGTGTTTGTAAAGGCACTAATAAGGATGCATGATTCCCAGTGACATTTCCAGCCGTTTGTAGTGTGCCAGGAGCGTCCAGCCCTGGTGCAGACCCCGCGATGGGGAGTGCCAGAGGCAGGGGTGGGGTGGGCATAATCTAGGTTTTCTAGGTATCCACGTGCGCATCTAGGTTTTCTTAATCGAGTGTTAATTCAAAGTGCAACCGCTGCAGTGCAAGAGGGGAGGGCTCTCAAATGTTTCACATCACAAACAAAACTGAATCCTCGTATGTCTTGAATTTGCTTCAAAATAATCCGTGTGGAGTCAGTGGCTGGAGCATAGAAAGGACGTTGACCGTGAGCTGGTGGTCGTGCGGCTGGACGGTGGGCGCACGGGGACGTGGTCTAGTCTTTGCTTAACTTCGTGGTTTTTGAGATTTCTCCCTTGCACTGAGCTTAACAATTATCGCACTCAAAAGATGTTGGGAACCAGTGCTTTCCATGAAACTATGAAGTGATTCTGCACTAAAATTCTCCCATCGGACACTCCCGCAGTCAAGCTGTTAAAAGCAAAGATGAAAATGGATTGCTAAAGATTACAGAAGAGACTCCTTGTCAGCCCCTCGCAGTGTGAGTGCCCAGGCCTACCCTTTTCACCCTCGACACCAGTAATTACAAAGAAAACAGCCTCCATACACTTCTAATGGGTCCTGAGATGTATGGAAATGAAAAGGAATTTCTCAGGTGCCTGTCAAACCCTTGCCCCTCCCTTCTTCCCTGCCCGTGTTCTCTAATGCAGCTGCATTTACCCGGGGTTGGAAGATAATGCCCTACGCCGAAATTCGAGTGGCAAGCCCAAAGAGAACGCATCCTTTCAGTCTGCCACAGCCAATCCGCCTTCCGCCACTGTCCTACTTTCTTTAGCCTTGGCAAGCGGCTCAGCACAGCATCTCCTTTTCATTCTGGTGCTGGGCGATTGTTTGCTGCTGATAGGGCGCTGGCTTTTCCCACAGTTGAGCTGAGTGTTTTGCACCAGCGAGTTTCGATGTGTTTAGGCTGTAAAACTCTCCCGAGCCCTCTTGTAAGAGAACTCCGTGTCCTAAAAGCCCCGGCCGGCGAAGTCGTTTTTTAATACTCTTCTCCTGAATTTTCATCAAAAATTAGTTCCACTTTACCTTTGATGGTTTACATTGTCACTTGGCCCCCGAGATAAATTAAATCCTGCAGCAAGATGGTCATTTCCTGGTTGATGTGTTGTCGTTCCTGTGCACGATGTCTGTCTTTTTCATTGCGGTAGATGCCATTCCATGGGGGTCAGTAACTTCCTGATTAGTCACTGGGGAAACTGATATAATCCCACATGTCAGCCAGGTGAGTTAGGATGGGGGTCAAGGTTATGTGATCACGTGTGTGTGTGTCTCTTTACACCATATAAGAAAATTATGTATTAACATGTGGCTAATCACACAAAGTTGTGTGATTATTTCACTTCAGCTTCCTATAGTCTTATCTCTTCCTAGAGCTTATAGGAAGCTTCCTGTAGCTTCCTCTAGCCTGATCTGCATGAGGAGCTGGCCAGTAGGTTTCCGACCCAGTCATAAAAGAGCCCGGCAGACAGCTGTTGTGGGTGCTGGCCGAGACAAGTGCCTCCGCAGGTCCCGTTGGCTTCAGTAATGAACTGCTGTGATTGTGGAGCTTCTGTCTTCTTCAGAAATGACTGCATTTCTTACACAAATATTAGACACGGCGCTCTATTCCTATAGCACCGTGGTCTCTAAACGCTCCTGTTCACATACAGCCTCATTGAAGTCTGAGAAAGCGTGTGTCCCTCTGGCACGTTGTTGCAGCTGGAAATTTCTAAGTGTGAATAGTTGCAGAGAATGTAATTTCCCTCATGTTGTAAATTCTACTTAAAAATGAAACTGCTCTATCACTGTTTTTAATAGTAACTAACGTGACCTAAATATCATATCAAGTCAATACCCCACCATCCATTTAAAAGGTAAATCATTAAGCTTTCTTCACAGATATTTACATTATTTTTTCCCTTCACTCATGTTTCCATTCCACTACACCCACGGAATTTTATTCTAATATATGCTTATGTTTGAACATCTTTCATCAGTGACCATGACATGTTTCACTTCAACAAAAATATTTTTATAAGTTGACACTTAAAATGAAAAAATTCTCCAGTATTCATGGAACCCAAACTCCTTTTGGAATGAGTCACCATTACAATGACCATTAATACATTATTGATCAAAAACATTTTACTGGTTGACTTGGAAGTCAATCTGATCTATTAGAAATATGGCTCAGTGAGGTGAATTGGGCTAGCAATTTTGAATTTGACTTCTTCTGTTTGTGTTCAGGGGCTTTTGTTTTCTTTTACAATCAGCACATGTAATCTCTTAATGAACAGTTATTGCTCATTGCCGGGTGAGACAGGGTCTGCATCAATAAAACCTCTAGTTTTTATTTGTATAGATGCATCTCCTAGGAAGCCTTATTCATATGCTTGCTCTGGAAGGACAGCTTTTTGGTTTTTTAAATGAAAATTTACTTAAACTCTTTCCATTGTGCCTGGATCTCATACCCCAAACCACTCTGCAATCTTTCACTAAAAAGTAAGCTGGAGATTTATCAGTGGACAACTTAGAAGGGATTTCACACTTGGCCTCTATTTCCCACCACTTTTCTTCTAGGATGTCTGAAGTGAGACGCTGGGATCTCGAAAGGTTCCCCAAGACCTGTCAGCCAGAGGACAGTTTCTGTCACTGCTGCTCCTCCGACTAGCGGGTCCTCAGGTGAGGGGGTCTGCAGGCAGCACACCTGCAGCCTGGCTGTGTACCTGCAGCCCGCTGAGAAGCCACCTTGCCCCTAGACAGAGCCATGGCAGCCCCCGGGAACTCTGTGAGTGGAGACCCACCCCAGAAGCTTTTCTTCAGTGAAGTCATCTTGTTCTGTCCCATCTTCATCTGTCGGTGTGGACACTGGCACCATCTACCTCACAGGATTGATTCTGGGCTCATTGGAGGTGATGCATGTGAGGCTTCTTGAGAACTTAAAAATGCTCCACAAATATTGGTTGCTTCACAGTGGGGGCCTTTGCATGTCATGTGTCCCAGCCTTCTTGGTCTCGTTATCAGATAGTAAAGTGTGCTCCTGGAACAGGATGCTAAGGAACATTAAAAAATGCAGCCCGCACCTCTGGACCTGCCACCGCACGTTGTTCTCCCAGAAAGGATCTCAGCAGCCACCTTAGGGCCCTCGCTCTGACGAGCATGGGACTGTGGGAGGTGCGTCAGCAGAAGTCTGCCCTTCAGATAACTATCTCTGACGCCTTCCCTCTTATTCCACGGGGCCCACGGTGCGGGCCAGAGGCACGCGGTCTCCTTCCTTGGTGTCCTACAGGCCGCACGGATCCCAGATGGCCCCTTCCTAGAGAGGGTCAGAGATGACAGCAGAGAAGAGCATTCAAGAACATCAGCCTGCTCAGTAAATACACTAGATGAAAATTGAGACTTTAAAATAAGAAATCTTAGGGAAAAAGTGACCAAAAGGATTTTTAACAAGCAGTTGTGTGCATCTTTGGGGGGGTATTAATAGCTCATTTTTATTTAAGTAAAAATATCAATTATCAATACTTCCATGGTGAAAGATTAAGCAAAGAATTAAATAATTCTTAACAAGAGCCTTTGTTATATATTTTTCCCCTTATTTTTTTCTTTCTTATTTCAAAATTCACTTTGATTTACTGACCAGAATTTTGCCTCAGATTGGAACTGACTGTTGCACTAAATTCAGTTGTGTGATACTGAAGATTCTTTCCTCGCTCCAGGGTCAAGATGAGATTTGACAGCATTTCATACTGTATATCTTGATGCAAAGGTGGGGGAAAGGTCACCAGTCAGTGGACATTAACCGTGTACCCCTGAGAGTGTGGGGCTGTGGTCTTTATTAATGCACAGCTGAAGGGCTAGTCACAGGGAGACCCACTCACGGTGGCCAAGGTGCACCTGTGCACCGGGGGCAGCAGCCCGGGGCCTTTGTCTGCTCACTTCTCCCAGGCCAGGCCGTTTGGCCTTTGCTCGTACTTGGTCCCAGGAGACGTGGCGCCCAGGCATAGTCACAGATGGAGAAATGCGCCAGGGGTGCAGGGAATGAGGTTCGGGAGTGGGCGGAGTTAAGTGCAGGTAGCTCCAGATTAACTGGTGCAGTGCTGAGAATGCTCAGTCACTGCTTGCTGAGGATGCCATTCAAACACCCTTCCTTTTCCCCAAGTCTCCTTTCAGACGCGCCCTTGAGCTTGCCCGAATTCTGAAGTTCATCCCGTGACACTTTCTCTGCACACAAGAAAGTGCCTTCCGAGGTCTTCTGAGACCGTTGGAGACTTTGTACACACCTTTCTTCGCTGGCATTTATAGTCTCCCTACAACTTCACTTTTCCAGAAAAATCTGTAGATTTATTTTTGCTTTTAAAAATCCGTTTTATTGTGGTAAAATATATGCCACAATAAGTTCACCATCTTTAAGTGTGCAGCTCGCCGGGACTACCATGTGCCTGTGAGACGGATGAAGTGTCAGCTAAGAAACAGTCGTCATACTTCCTAGTCACCGAGTCCTTGTGAGGACGCACAGGTACACACAGCGGGTGAATTGCAGAGGCTCTCCAACGCTGTCCCCAAATATCAGGAAAGCTGGGGACTGCTGTGTGGTGTGCAGCTCAAGTCTTCATCGGAGCCGAACTGTCTTATGTCGGGCCAACACAAACTTGGCCTTGGTGCATAATTAATGAGCTGGGAAAGGGATTACGAGATTGCGCTCTAATTAATGTTGCCCTAATGTCTGGCATGAAAACAAAGCTGCATTAATTAGCACCGGGGGTGCTGTGTGGGCTTTGTGCGGGGGCGTTGCGGGTCCGTCTGTGGGAGTAGTTTGGCATATTTCATTTGTAGCCTTTTTTCTTCCTCTGTTCTGCCACCCCTTCTTCATTCCTCACTGATCCTTCTCTTCTCCTCAGACTGTGTTAGTTTTGTGTGTGGGTTGGGGAAGCAGGGACGAGGGAGTGATTCCGTTTTCAGCTGGGTGTCTGGGCATGCATGAAGCAGTCAGCATTTCCGAACGAGGCGGGAAAGCACCTCCTCGTCTTAGAGCAAAGAGGACACCATGCTCTCTGTGCAGCTTCACTGCCATTAATATTAATTAAGTCGTGCAGGCAAAGCACCTTCCTCGAGTTGATAAGATGCTCTGGCGCACATCATGTCGATTTCACGTCAAGTCCAATCATCTGGGGAAGCAGGACACTAATCCCTCCGCTGAGCCCAGGCACCTCATGTGGGGATTATTCGCCAGCATTAGGATCTGAACTTAAAATCTTCATTTCTCCTTTTCCTTGGAACTTATTCTGCTATTGTTAATTAAGTCAAATATTCCCCTAGGAAGTGAGCAAATGTGTATGTGTGTGTGTTTGTATGTGGAGTGCACAGGAGGTGGGGATGAATGAGCACAGAAGGCTAAGAGGAAGAATATTTTTGCACCCGTATTTTAGGGCTACAGAACGCATAGCTCGTTTTTCCAAAACCTTGGGGAGTACATGTCTTTGAAGACTTAAGCTCCTCCATGTGGTATATGGTTCCGGCAGTTTTAGTTCTGGGTGTGAAATAGCCACTGTTGACAGATCTGCTTCTTGCTTGGCTAAATATTTCTTTACTCGGCAGATTCTTATGAACGCTACTCTGTGCCGATACTCAGTGCTACGCAGACGATGAAGGCCAAGGTATTGTCATCAAGGAGCTTCCTGACCAGTGGGAGAGGGAGACACATAAACAGGCATTTTGTCTTTTTAATTGCTTATTTATTGATTTTGAGAGAGAGAGACAGCAAGAGAGAAACATCTAATTGTTTCACTTATTTTTGCGTTCATTGCTTGCTTCCTATGTGTGCCGTGCCGGGGGACTGAACCCACAGCCTTGGTGTATTGTGTTGAGGCTCTAACCACCTGAGCTACCTGGCCAGGGCCATAAATGGGTATTTTAAAGATTTTATTTATTTACTTTTAGAGAGAGGGGAAGAGACGAAAAAAGAGAGAGGAACATCAGTATGTGAGAGATACATGATTGGTCGCCCTTCGCCCACCCCCAGCTGGGGACCTGGCCCGCCACCCAGGCCTGTGCCCTGACCGGGAATTGATCTGGCGACCTTTCCGGCCCCAGGCCGGCACTCAGTCCACTGAGCCACACCAGCCAGGGCTGTAAACTGGTATTTTAAAATGTATGAGTGAGCAGTTCAGTTTGCTAGCGCTGAAATTCAAGCCAGAGGGTAATGAACACTGAGGCTGAGGAACCAGAGAGGCCGCACTGTGGGAAGCCTGGTGTCCCGTGCTGTGCCCATCCCTGGTCAGGATGGGGGCTGCTGTCACCAACAACAGTTTGACATGTCGCAAGCGTTGTTCACGCTCCCGGAAGAGTTTAGTGGAAGCCGCCCATCCCCGGCTCTAGGCAGGGTGTGGGGGCTTCTGCCAGCGCCTTTGGCATCTGTGGACAGACTGGGGCTAAGAGGGGGGGGGGTTAGGCTCTGGCCCCTTCACTTCTTCCACAGTGGTCACACGCCCCAGCTTCCACCAGAATTCCCAGTGCCATGACTGATACTGTCCTCTCGCACTCTTAACAGTGTCCTGCACTGGACACTAAGTCACCTGATCTCCCTCATTTTTCCACCTCCCATGAGCCAGGAATGAACCGCATAGTCGCACCTGACGTCCAGGAAGGCTGGTGGGCGGCTTGGTTTGGTGAGTGCAAGGCACTCCCTGCCTCACTTGGAAGGAGCTAAGCTTTACCCTTCATTTCCGCTGCCTTTTAAACATTTCCACCTGAATTCTAATAGTTAGTTAATAGTAGCTTATCCTAAATTTTAGTTTAGGATAAGACTATCCTAATAGTTTAGGGTTAGATTATCCTAATTTTAGTTTATCCTAAAAATTCACTTGAATTTTCCATCTTGCTCCATAATGTATTTGTGTTTTCCTTGAAGTAAAAATGTGCTTTTTCCCTACCTTTAAAAATCTCTACAAATAAGCAATGTCCCAGGAGTATTTGCATGGTTAGTTATTTATTGACTCGTGGAAGATCTGTGTGGACTGCCCAAGCTGGGACTCACGCCCCTGAACAGTCTTAGACCGAAGCTTGACCTGGTCAGATTTTCATTTTAAAAAGAACACTCTGGCCCTGGCCGGGTGGCTCAGTTGGTTAGAGCATTGTTGTGATACACCAAGGTCATGGGTTCAGTCCCCAGTCAGGGGGTATCCAAGAACCAACCAGGGAATGTGTAAGTATGTGGAATAACAAATAGATCTCTCTCTCTCCCCCTCTTCTTCTATCTCTCTATAATCAATAAAAATAAAAATTTTAGAAAGGAATGCTCTGGCATCTGTGTGGAGAGTAGATTTCCAGGAAGCAGAGCCCAGGGTCTGGCAGGGAGGCTCGTTCAGATGGTCATAGTCACCTGTGCGGCTGGTCACAAAGGGCCCGACCTAACTCAGCGACAGGAGGCATGTTAGGGGAGTCAGTCAGTGGGGCGGGGCCAGAAAAGAAATCACTGGCAAATCTGACTGTGTAGAAGTCACAAAATTAAGTTTGGAAAGCCAGGGACAAACTGGAAAAAAAGCCAACCTGTGACACATGAACGATATGAAATAGGGCGTTGTTATCCCTGATACACAAAGGTCTTAGGAATTGACAAAAAAAGCACTCTGATGAAAAATGGACACACCGTTTTATTAAAGACAGAAGTACGCAGGAGCGACCCCCCAGGGCTGTTTTGCACGCTCAGACCCGGGAAGAAGGCCTCATGCTGGCACACACCGTATGTGCCAGGGCTCGCGCCACTGCTGTCATAGCCGTCAAGTGAAAGTCACTGTCTTTCCTGGGGAGGTTGTCAAACACACGACGGCGTGTCCCCTCGATGAAATATTATGCAGCCATCAGAAAGGAGTGTGTGCACCTGTATTGATGGACCTAGAAAGCTATCCTTGCCCTATGATTAAGTGGACACAGAAGGTCGCCCCGTGCCTGGTGTCACACGTCGCATCCCCCTTTCTGTAAAACTCCATGTGTGCAGGGGTGCCACCAGCACTATCTAGAGACTTGTCACCAAACTGCCAAACTGTTCTTGCTTCTGGAGGGTAGGGTTGGAGATGATTTTTACTTTTTCTCTGTATTGTTTCTGCATTGTTTGGAAATGTAAAAAACACATGTGTTGTTTACATAATTTTTAAGTAAATCAACTTCATTGTTTGGGGTGGGAAAACCAGCAGGTGTTTTTGTCCCTTGGAGTGAAAACCGAGGAGGGCTTGATGACCAGGTGGGTGTGGGCCGGGAAGGAGAAGGCTGGGTCAAGGACGACTGCCAGGCCCCGGGCCCTCTCTGGCACAGGGTGAAAGGCGGTCTTCCCCATGGCTGCCTACTCTTCTCCCCGGCTGCACCTTGTGCCCTGGAACTTCTCAGCTTCTGCTCCTCCGAAGCCTGATGCCTGTCCCAGGTGCACCCCTCCACTCTCCCCTCTACCTCTACCTCCCGAGTGGCAGAAGAGCAGGGAGGAGCGATGCCAGTGGAACTGACTGGCCCGCATGTTCTCAAGTCGGCATGGGCCGTTTTGATGCCAGCATGTTTGGGGACTGCCAGCAGGGCATCAGAGGACGTGGAAGAGGGGCTACCAAGTGTACAGGGGGCCCGGTCCTGGGAGGCTGCATCTCATGGCGTTCAAGGTGGCGACGAGGCCTGGGGCAAAGGGAGGGGCCCCAGAAGTTGCCAAGTTCGGAGACAGACAGGGAGCTCGGGGTCCCACCTGGCCTGCCTGTCGGAGCAGGAGCAGAGGTTGTGGAGGGGACACGGTGGCCCATCCTGCGGCGGCCCTGCCAGCTCCTTCTTGCGCTGCACTGCAGTTGTGCCGTGGCTGTACTTTTCTGAGGCCCTGTTGTTCAGACGCCGCCCGAACTGCTATCTGCGTCCATGTACATGTTCCGCCTCAGAGCCCTTCGCCCGTCAACAAACATCCAAGAGGGAAACCGGAGACATGTCTGTTGGCTCCTCGAGTCACCTTCTCCGGGGCCACCGCTCCCCAGGCACTGCCTGCCTGTCTCGTCACCCCTGAGACCCTTGAACTCCAGCTGACTCATCCCGGTTCGCCTTTCTTCGTCTGTGCTGAACCTGCGCCAAGCCATTGTCTCGCCCTCATTGTTGTCTAAAGACAGTGTGTTCTAGAAATGCCAGGCAGGAAGTGTCCATCTGACCTTTCACGGCAGAAGAAATTTTCCAGGGCCCATGTGCTGATGTAATTATCGCAGGGTTTTTTTTAAAGAGTGTAATTATCGCAGGTTTTTAAAGAGTGTTTGGTGGGTAGATCTTCGGGACAGTTGTTTTTGTTGTCCTGGCCGAACGTACAGCGGATTGTCTCTCTCAGAGAGACAGGACACTGTCATTGCCACCATAGGTTGTATATTATTTTTCATCGGGTCTTGCAGAGTTCTTTGTGTGTGTGTGTGAAGCATATGTGTGTGAATGTCTTTCTTTTAATTTTCTTTTTTTTGGGAAGTATCCTTCATTTATTTTGCACAGAAATTGTTTTCTCTGTCCTCAAAGCCTGTGACATATGCACCCTGATCCCGTCAGTTCAAGGGGTGTGATTTGGACAATTTCCTGACAAAGCAGCGGGTGACTTCAGGCACCCGGCCGGCTGGTCCCTTGCCCTGCGGCTCCTGCAGGGCACATGGCTGCTCAGCATAGCTCGCCGCTTTATGTAAGTTGGGGCCATCCTCATCATCACCCGTTCGGTGCTCTGCGACAACCTGTCTGAGTGGACGAGGAGTAGAGCTTAAACGGGGCCTGGTGGTGAGGCGAGGGGGTAAATCCCTCACAACTCTGGCACCCACCCCCCACCCCCGCCCCTGAGAAATCAGTGATGGTGAGCTGTTGTCTGTAAAAGAAAGGACACAGTGATCAGGAGCTTTTCCCAGCGCCACACGCCATCACTGGTTCAGAGCAGAGCAGAACCGGCCCGTCATTCAGCTCCATCTTATGTAAGTTCAAGGTGTGGTTTAGGGAAGCTCTGGTGCCACCCTGTCCCTTTCTTTTCTCATTGGTTGTGAGGAGCCTCGCATTCTCGCATCGTGGTTGTTAGACTCTGCCACCCTTTCCCACCCTGTGTGTCGGACACGCTCCCTATCACCCCGTCTGTCAGCTCTTCTTTCCCCTGGTGGCTTACAGAGCCCCAGAAATCCAAGTCTCCAGCTGAGACGCTGTCCCTGGCAGCGTGGTTCCCCACGTCCATCAAAACATGTTAACCCTGTGCAGGGCGCATTCCTGGGTGTCACTTTGGAGAATGAACGATTGGTGCTCAGCCCAGCTTTGCCTGTCTCTCCCGTCTCTCATGACCAAAGTGACTAGGTGAACGGACAAGATTCAGTCTTTCTCTTCTTTTGTCAACCTGCTCCCAAGCAGCCTATTAGGAATACCTTGGAAAATATCATATCACCACATATACATATTTTATGTGCATTGATGGTTGAATTTTCTTTATGCAGCTGTATAGTAAAAAGTTTTGAGTGAGAACTTTTTTTTTTTTAAATAGCCTCTTCAGAAACAAACAAGGTCACTGTGCCTCTTGTTTTGGGGGTAGGGGGGGTGGACCTCGGAGGGAGAGGAAGCCCTGTGTCAGAGAGCTGTGCACACTTTTTCCTGAAGCGCCTGCCTCAGCTGTGCATCCGTGCAGTCTGCTCTTGCAACTGATTGTAATTGCATTCTGCCCTTTCTCACGCTAAATTGTAAAATCAATACCTTGTAAATAAGGCAAATCTTTATTTTTCAAAGATTTCTTTCCCTTCTCTCCCTAACAACTTGGGTTTCCAAAGGCCTCAAAAGCTACTGAAGTATTGTTTAGAAAGAAGCACATTCTCAAAGACTCCTGCTCATTAGCCAGAGGGGAGGTCCTTCCTGACATTCTCTAGATGGCAGAGAAGTGCGACCAGCTCCTGGCCAGACCTGTCTGTGCTGCGTCGTTTGGGTAGGTCAAGGACGTGCAGGAATGGCACCAGAGAGGACATGAAATGGTAACAATGCGGCATGTTTCCGTGCCTCGAATTGCCAAAGGATACAGGACTTGTTTTTCCTCTCCTTCCACGGTGGGTGTTTCAGTTCCATATTCAAGTGTTTCCTGGATGCACAAGATACTTAGGAATCACATAGAGAAGAGAGACTTGGGAGTCGAAGGCACCTCGCTCGCACGACCTGTGTTAGGTGGATCGGGGAAGCGGGCTCCATCCACAGCCCGTGGCTGGTTCCCCCTCCACGCAGTGGGTGCGGAGCATTGTTGCGGGAGGTGAAGGATGCTTTGACCCACGCGGACGGGGGAACTGGTTTTCAGTCTCAGGAATGACTCACTCATGTGTGTCTACTATCATTTACACGGCTACATAATGTGGCTGCAGGATATTTAAGGCATCACGCCCTGAGGTTCAGCCCACCAAACCCCAAGCCCTGCCCCTCCCCACACTCCGGGCCTTGGGAGAGTTACTAACCTCTTTACCCACCAGCCTCATTTGTTGGAAGGAACAACTCTTTATTTTGTGCATAAAGCACAGGGCCTATAGTATGAGAGGCATTCAATAAAAGGTTATCAGTGTCACTACTAGATGTTTTTCATACTGTACAACCACAGAGGAATGTGTCCCCTGACGTTTGGATGGAGGAGTGCCTGCGGGAACGAGTGAAGGAATGAGTGCTTTCAAGAAAAAGCATTTCCTGCCACACACACGGTACGAAACACACTGTGTGTGCAAGGAGTCAAGGGTCCAGATTCTGCCTTGGGTTGCCCGTCCTCCAAACTGGGGACCCCTGTGTGGATGAGCGGTCCCACCTCTGAGCCTCATCACCCGTGTCCTTATCGCTACCTTGCAGGGCCCCAGCGGTCTTCGAACACAGGCTGTCTTGAGGAGGACAGCCCCATGTTTGCACAGAGAAGGCATTTAATTCCTCTTTACCTCCAAACTCACAATCAAGGGTTTATGTCAACCTTACCTCAGAAAAGTTAGGCTCCATGTGGAACAGATTTTAAGAGAAATTTGTTTCTGAGATAAATTGTCAACTCGACAAAGATTTTATTTAGAGAGGAGGGGTGATAAAGGCACTCCCACAGCATTGGGGCCCATCACCTCTCGGGGAGCAGGAGAAGGAAGTGGGAGAGGGACAGGAGAGGCCTCCTCTCCATCCCTGCCCTCCTGACAGAGCTGGGGCTAAGAGACAAGGGGCGAAGCAGAATTTGGCCGGCTCCTCTGGCTTGCATAGCTACCCTGTAGTTCAGATGGTCCTTTCCGAAGTGTTCCTACCCAGTGCCCTTGGTCCCAGCTAGGAAAGATGAGGGGCTGGCGTTTGTACTTTGTATCTGTAAATACATCGCAGTGTGGGAACCAAAGAAGGCCTGAAACTTTTAGGGCCTAAAGCTTTTAAACAGTTTAAAGGTGCATCTATTGAACTATTTTATATGCTCCGAGGATTCTTTAAAAAAATATTTTTACATCCAAGAAGATGGTAAGACTATATAGTAAAACTGTATTGATTCCAATTCCTCTGATTTTATTTTCCAGTGACTACCTCAACATTTCCCCTGTGTGCTGGTCACTTTTTGAATACCTCTGTGGTTATTTCTGATTGATTAATGAATGTCTTGATCAGGTCCTGAATTTGCATTTGTTTAAGTAAAGCTCACCTTGAAAAATAGTGCAAATAATTTGTGCAGGATTGGAAAAAAAAGCAATGTTAAAAATATTAAACACAAACTTTAGGAGAGACTCTTCATGTACAAATATGTCACAGGTTGCTGTATTCTAGGCCCACATTAAGGGGACTCTGCTTCCAGGTCTGCTTCCCATGTGCTCCAGTTCCGAGGGGCGTCTTCAGCATAAGCTCCCAGCCAGCCTGCATCCTGCTGTTTCACTGGTCTCTCCCGGGCTTTGCCTTCCCCCAGCCCACCCCGTTTGTCCCTCTTGCCCTTCACCATCCAGTGTGCAACTTAACCTTGCTGTACTGTGCTCCTACCCAAGCATGTGTGCAAGTTGTGGGCACCGTCCAGGTCTCTACAGCATGTACAGAGAGAGAGAGAGAAACATAATTTATTTCCCGGGGGGCGGGGAGCTCTCGAAGGTTTTCAGGCATGGGAATGCCATAAGCAACTCTGTATGGTGGTGGAGGGGGGGTAGGGTAGAGCCTGGCGGGGGCCAGAGAGACCAGCCGGGCAGTGTAAGGAGGCATAGAAGCCCTGAGCTACAGCACAGACGAGAAGTCGTTGAGTGGGTAGGTGGGGACTCTGCTTTTTGACATGCTGTCCACCATGTTTTACTGGACCAGTGGGGAGGCAAGTAGACCAGACAATGGCGCTCTCCTTGTTAACCTGGTAGCACACTAGGTATCTGACCACTTGTAACACGGTAACGTAAGAAAACTCAAAAGCAGTCTCTCAGGGTCCATGGTCAGGCAATAATCTCCGGGTCAACCTCTCTCACAGCTCCCTGGAACGATGGCACAATAATTCTTTGAAATCTTGTTGGCGCTTAGGAGCCGGCTCCTATTTTCCCTCCAGCAGTCCTCCTGGCCCTGCCAGCCGGGGCTGGGCAGCACGCTTAGAACACAGGACACCTTCTTTCAAGTCCATGGCCCCTTCTCTGTGACTCCAAACTCCAAAAAGCTCTGAAGACCTCAGGTCTATTTCATGGTTGGTGCCAAGTCTTATTTGGCAGCAAAACTTGCCCTGGGCTGCCATGAAGCTATGATGAGACATTTCACTACAGAGCTACTGCTGTGTCTGTTTCTGCACAGCTGTCCTGTGCACTACGGGGGGTGGGGGTGGGGCGGGGTGCACATTAAATGTAAGATATATTGTCTTTTCTAAAATCCACAACTAGTATTGGGGCAGAAACCCTCGTGGCCCAGGTGCTTTGGATAAGGGCGGGCGGAGCTGCACCATCACCTGCTAGTCGGTGTCCTCACCAGGTGGAGGGGTCGCTGGGGCAGCCCGGATTCCTTACACCTGCCTGGCATCTAGTGGGTCTCGACAAATATTGAACCAAGGAAAAAGCAAATGAATACTCACTTTCAAGCTCACAGATTCACTTGTCTAGACTTTCTTCTGCTCTTCTTTTTGACATGTTGCTATTTTGAGAAAAAGAGTCAGAGCTAACAGTTCTTTTTTATTTCTTTTTTTAACTGAAAACATAAATATTTGGCCAGATTGAAAAATCAGCCGCAGAACCAAGAATAACACCACTTTTCCTGGTTTTCGGATTTGTTTCTCTTACCTCGATAAGACGAACATTTATGAACACCAGATAACTCAAAGGCCAAGAGAAACAGCTTTCTTTCGAATGCTATGGAAATCTTACTCATTCAAAGGATGAAAAAAAATACCATGCTATCTGCAGGGACGCGGTGCAGTGGGCGTTGTCAGACGGTGCTGGGTGGATATGGGTGGGCGTCGGGCTGGGGAGCACCTCACCATCGAGCCCCAGACGGTAACCCTTTGCCTGTGCCGTACATCACCAGGAGGACACTCGGCACAGTTCACCCAAGAAACACTTACGTGCTTGAGGCCTATCGATTTGGTTACTTCTTTAGGAGATTTCGGCAGATGAGTTACTGTCTCTGAAAGCAGCTGATATCTCATTGCGCAGGGCCTGCTCTGTTCATAGGAAAGTTTTCAAGACTCTCTTTAGTTCCAGGATCTTTTTAAAATGCTACAGTCCCTCTTCCATATGTTTGAACATGTTCCGTGAGTACGAGACAAGGCAGTTTCAAAATCTCTGCTAGGTACATGCGACGCTGTGTTGGTTTTGGCTCGTCATTCTACGCTGCAGTGCCTGGCGACGTCTGAACGCTCTGCCGAAGCAGTGTGGGCTGCGCCTAGGCACCCCTGCCTTGGGTCAGACAGAGGCCAGGCGGAAGATCGGCAGTCACTGGGAAGGGGCTCATGCAGCCATTGGGAGGATCGGGAGAGTAAAGACCAGGGAACCTGTCGCCCCTGATTTCAGCGGGCATTGCCAAGCTGCTTGGGCCTGAGAACTTTCTTGGAAGCCTCTGTTTCTCTCAAGAACCTCCAGGAAGCTCCCACCAGCTGCAGGAGAGGGGCAGCACTGCAAGGAGTCTCTCCAGCAGCTGCCTGCCATCTCCGGCCTTGAGCCCTGAAGTCCACGCCCCGCCAAGCTTCCAGGGGAACCCTGGCAAACCTGCTGGGTAGCTCATTATCATTTCAACAAGCTTGAGAAGCTCTCACTGCTGAATGGCCAGGAAACCTCTTGTTTTCTCTGATTCCCTTCAGTGAATTTTCTTCCAGTTTTCTTCTTTCCTTCCATTTTTGTTCAGAATTCCTACGTCTTTTATCATCTATGCTCCCCCTCTTGGAAATGACAGTTCTAAATAAGGTTAATATGTAAGCTGTTATGTTAATTTGATAAAGCGTGTAATCTCTACCTTGTAAAATATTCTGAAGGCCTCCAAAGCCGCGGGGCTGCACACACAGGCAGATGGAGTGATATTTTAAGATTTCCTGCGTCTAGAAAGGTATGGAAAGTTTGACTGATTTATATTGTGTTCTGGCTTCCCGAGGCAGTTTTCCTAATGGTACTCCATTTTTATTCATACCATGAAACAAAGGTTCTTGGGTTTGTTTTTTTTTTTTTTTTTGAAATCGAAATTCTATCTAGAACTGTGTATTTCATTTTTGTTTTTAGTCTCTTAATTTCTGTGGAATTTTATATAATAGAAATTTCATTTTATAAAACTTATGCTAGGGGGATGATTCTGGAAGCATTTGAGGGAAAGAATTCTCAGCTTCATTTTCAAAATTCCTTTTAAAAATCAATAACCTGACTATTTAACGCACGAATATACTTGCTATTCCATCCTCGCGTTTGTTGTCTGAACCACATAATTTAAAATTTTATCATTTGTTATCTGGCCTGATCGCTTTGTGCGTGAGAGTCACGTCTTTTGCAATGTTTATGCTTTCGTATTCCGAAAGCCTGTGCGCCTCGTGATCCTCAGAAGCTTCCCAAGGAGTCGGTGTTGATGTTACACTCCAAGTTTCACTCGTCTTGCTCAACCACACTCTGGAGAGACACTGCAGACTTTCCTATGGCCCGGCTTAGTCATAAGTAGCGTTGCTGGCTGTTTGTAACTGGGTCTTTCTGGTCTGCACTGTTCCCGTAAGCATCACAGCAGAGATGGGGAAACTTAACCTTTCTGCAAAGACCTCTCTCTGTCGTCTGCCTTCCTTCCCATGGATTCCCCTTACGCGCTCCAGCGGTTCAGAACGTGGCTCTGGACCCAGACGACACGAGTTCAGATTCTAGTTCTGTCATTTATTATCTCTGTGTCTTCACAAGGAAACTTTGTGTGCCTCAGTTTCCTCCATTGCAAAAGGGGGCTCACAGTAGTAAGAACTGCTTCATAGTGTTGGGGGAATTAAATGTGTCCGCGCCTACAAGCAAGCAGAACCGTCCTTAGCACACGGTAACGGGGTGACTAAGGCTGCCGTCACTGCTGCGGTTCTGTTCTGCTTTAATGGCTTCCAGGTCTTGCTAATTGTATCTTCTTAATGATGTTACTAAATGCCTTTTGAAGCCATCGCGTTTAGAAAATGATGTAAGCAGATAGCTTTCATCACCAAGCTATTTTCTCAGCTGCTTTCTAAAGGTAAAAAAAAAAAAGACAGGAAAATTTGTTTTTTCTAGCCCCAGCATGTCATGCCCTCATCCTTCTTTGGTAAAAATCCACAGGTGGCAAACACAAGGCCCATGGGCCGGATCAGGCCCTCCACCTTGTTTTATCTGGCCCAGCACCTTGTTTCTACCTGGCGGCAGCGCCCAGCTCTCACTTAAACTGTTAAGGAGCAGTTACATTTACACAGTCCTAAAGTTACATTCGGCCCTTTGAAGGCAACCGTGAGGCTGATGTGGCCCCCGGTGAAAATGAGTTTGACACCCCTGCCCTACACCCTGTGTTAGAGATGCTGCTGTGACTACATGCCATGCCCTCCCGTTGCCCCCCAGATTCTTATGCTGAAGACTAATCCTCTTGGTATTTGGAGGTGAGGACTTTTGGGGTGCTTAGCTCCTGGTGGTGGAGACTCTAATTGGAGAAGAAATGTGAGAGCTGATCTCCTGTTGCCAGGATGTGAAGGCACAGCAAGGTGCCCATCTGCAAACCAGGAAGACAGCTCTCACCAACAACTGACCGAGCCAGCCAGCACCTTGACCTCGGGTGTCCCAGCTCTGTGACTGTGAGCGGTAGATTTCTGTTGTGTGAGCCACCCAGCTTTTCATCAGAGCAGCTAGAGCTGACTAAGACAGACAGATACTGGTTTGAATACACAGCCTGTAGCGGGGAAAACCCTACAGTAAAAGTCAGAAACACAACACGGGCCCCCTCGAGCGGTGCGCTGTGATGTGGGACGTGTTGTCATGATTACGTGTTCAAGAGGACAGAGCCACGCAGCCTGGGGAGGCCTAGGATGTGTCTGTGTAAGTGACGTCAACAGCAGCCTTGGTGCTTGGGTAGAAGTGTGCTGGGCGCAGGTGGGAAGGGCCATTCCAGACAGCCCCGCATCTGCAGGGTCACGGCAGCCAGGCCTGGTGGGGGGGGCACACGGCACCCCGCAGGGCTGGAGGCAGAGGAGGCTTGGAAAGTGGAAGGGGTTACATTGGGGAGTGTTTCTCTTTGTTCTGTGTCAAGTCCAAGAATGCACCTCTTATTCTGTCAGTGGGAGCCAGTTGTAAAACCTTTTTTTTTTTTTAAAGCAAGGAGATAACATGACCGGCTCACAGGAGACGCTCTCAGGAAAACAGCTTAGTGTCAGGAGACAAGCTGAAACGCCAGCTCCAGGACTTGGCAGTTCCTAGAACGCATCACTTCATCTCCCTTCCTTCCCCACATAGAAATGCGACGTAGCACGGCTCCGCTGCCCTCGGGCGCTGTCGGTGTTGAAGGGGAAAGGCATTTGAAATGTGTGGCTCAGCCCTTGGCCTGGAGCTGGCCCTGGAAGGGGCTCCTCCGCCTCCTGCGTGGAGACGGGCTGAGGGCGGGGCGACGGTGGGCAGGAGGAAGGGATCCCAGAAGCGTGGGGCCCGGGCACTGAACTGAGAATGGTGAAGAACGGGAGACTTAGGGGTTGTGTTTCTTCTGAGGTGAAAACATTGTGGCTCTTGGAAGCAGCCACTGCGGTAGGAGGCTGGCCACACCCGCTGTGGGCGCCGTGCGTGAACAGGTGCTGCATGCTGGGTGCATGCATGCTGGGTGCATACATGCTTGGTGCATGCATGAACAGGGGGGCGAGACTCATCTTCATGAGTGCGCACAGTCCATCGGAGGGAGGACCCCTCAGTGAGCAGATGCCATGTAAAGACCGGTGCCCTGAGGGGACTCTGTGCCAGCAGCGCCTTTGAGGTGTTTCCTAAACAGGGGGATCCCCTGTTGTGGGCACTCGGCCGGATGGTTGTCAGATTTTGTGACCACTCTCAGGTTCCGGGGCCTCTTCTTGCCAATGGTAGCCACCCTGCATTCCCAGCACCAAGTGTTCCACTCCAGGCTCCGATCTCTTACATGTCCCAGCTTGAACTCATACCCTAGCCCAGAGCACCAGTAAAGGCATCTCACGAAGACTTCAGAGAAGCTCGTCAAGCCTGGTAATCACACGTCTCAGAAGACACCAGTTCTTCAAATGGCAGGAGACTGAGAGGAAACAGAAAGAACCGTTAAGAATAATAAAAAAGAAAATGCTGAAATTCAGTGGCACCTAAAGCGATGAGACATTTCCAGAGAAATGGTCTGCTAATTCTCACTATGCCTTCCCCTCCTTCGGAACTGACTAACTGTCACATCGTCAGTCAGTTGCACCTCACGGACTCTCGGCCGTGCTGCTGTCACCAGGACACGCGGATCCCGAGTACAGCTCTTACTTTGGACCCCTCTGAGTGGTTTCGGTTTCTTCCTGTCCTCTTCCCGAGCACCCAGAAAAGGAAACCATTTCCTCTAAATTGCCGTCTTCTCTTCCAGATTACGGCCCCATCTGAATGTGTTGAGTTCTCTGAACCTTTACCACCTCAGTGAAGTAAAGAACGCACGTGTGGATCTTCCCTGGCGTGCTCACTGCAGCTCCACTTCCTGCAGGGCAGGGCGTGAAGCCTGTGATGGGAGGGGCCTGGTGGCACCCTGTCCCCGGTGAGCAGGGAGATGAGAAGACTGTGGGGACCATGGACACCCAGGAAAGGAGACAAAGTTGGAAGTGGAGCCCCTGGGAATAAGAGTTGTGGGCACAGAAGTGGGGTGCTATTTCTCTAAGAAGATGACAGAATTTGAAAGTGCGTGCCATGGAAAGATTGGTGTGCGTGACAAGCAGCCAGCCCTTCACCATGCAGACCATAATGAAAGTAGGGACAATTGTTGTGCTCCCAGAGGAACGCTGAGCCTCCAAAGGCTCAGGTAAGCTTTCCTGACAGAGGAAAATACAAAGATGGACACGGGAGGGGACCCACGAGGGGCTGCTGGCGTGTCCCAGTTCTTTACCCGGTGGGGGCCAAGTGTTCATTTTGCGGTGATTCACTGAATAGGACACTGATATTTTAGGCACTTCTCTTCATATGTGTATCATGTTTCAACTAAAAAGAAAATATTCGACTTGTAGCTTATTAAATCCCACCGTGCGTTGTGAGCGCACTGCACATTTTACCTAAACCTCTTCATCACTGAGGTCTTTCTAAACAGACCTGGCGTTTTTCTTCCAATTCAAGTCAATTCAGCAAACACTCACTGAGCGTCTGAAAGTGCCAGGTTCCAGAGATGACAGGCGTGGACAACGGTGTGCGGATGGACTGCAGGAGCCAGGGGGGTGGGGTAGGGGGGCGCTGGGTGGAGGAGGAAAACTGGGACAACTGTCATAGCATAAACAGGAATAAAAATAAAAAAGACCCGCGTTTGAGGCGCTCACAGTCCCATGGGAGCCGCGGGGCCGAGGGGCTGGAGCAGCAGCCCCGGCGTGTGGTACTTTTAAAACAGGGAAGGTGTTTTTGAGCCAAAGAACCAATTTACACTCAAGCAGAAATCTCCCAGGGTAGGACAAGGTATTTCAGACCTAGGCAAAAGCACGTTCCTCACACGTGCACACAGTCAGCACAGCTTACACGCTGCAAGTAGGAGGGTCTTGCTCAGTTGTTCGCGCCCACGTTGCGGGACTGACTTAACCCTCGGGTGATCCAGCATCACGAGAAGACCCTGCTGCCCTTCATCTCGTGCACATAAAGCGGCCCAGAAAACCAGCCCCCCTGAAACATGTCGAAAGGGTAGGGAAATCCAACAAAGCCCTAATTTTCCTAAGCTTTCTAATACATTTAGAATTAGAGCATTTCTGATGCATTTTTAATAGCCAACATAAAAAGTCTTTTCCTGATATTTTTCTCTTCTTAAGGTATGTTAAGAACTGAAGGCTAAAAGCCGAATAATAACAGCAGTCGTAGCTAATATTTGCTGGTGCCTTGCTACATCTGTTCTGGGAGCTGCGATACACCTTTTACACGGGTTGCTTCTTTGGCCACCCCCGCCCAGCAGCCTGGCGAGGAGGACACTGTTCTTGCCACTATTATTATTACAGATAAAGAGACTGAGGCGTGGGGAGATGAGCTCACCCCGGGTCACACGGCTGGAATGTGACCGAGCAGCCGGATGGACAGGGACAGTCTGACTGTGGGGCCTGGCGGGAGTCTCGGCGCTCACATCCCCTGCGGCCCGGCAGCTGCGCTGGGAGGGCCTTTGCCCCTGGTGTGCTCCTCCAGCCCCGGCTCGGGCACTTGCTCAGCTGGTGTTTATTGAGTACCTGCTGTATGCTGACACTGAGGGTCAGAGGTGGGCACTGTGGAAGCTTCCTGGGGCCTCACAAAGTTCTTGTAAGGAAGAACACAGACATAAGTGACTGATCACAGTGAGGTGTGATGAGGACAGTGACAAGGATGGGAGTGAAGAAATGGGGCACAGGCAACCTGCTAGGCAAGCCCCGAGGGAGGGGCAGGAATGAGCTGGGGCTGCAGAAGGGAGCTCTGGGCAAGGCCCCAAGGTGAGGGGACTGGTGGTGACCCCGCAGACCCCTCTGAGGAAGGACATGCTTTCCCCGGGGGCTGGCAGCACTGGCCACCCCTCTGGGCCCCCCCGCCCAGCTGCAGAGAGGGGCCTCACCCACGGTCACACGCCCAGCCAGCTGGACAGGACTTTCGGTTTCCCGGCACCTGGGCAGTCGGCTGGGCTGGCAGACTGGCCTCCAGGGCTTGATTTCTCCCCCTCCCCACTCCCGCTTCCGCCCCTCCCTTCCACAGGCGTCGCTCCCGGGAACACTCCCTAATAAACATCCTGACCGCCTACCCGCCCGAGGCCTGCTTCCTGGGGAGCCCCGCGTGCGGCACAACACGCACAGGCCTGGCTGCCCAAGTGCAGGCACCGCCACCCACCAAGTGGCCCTGGGCAGGCTGGGAATAGGAGGGAGACGGCTGAGGCTGGAAGGTGGGCCAGGGTCCAGCCCTGACGGCCCCAGCCACCTTGCCAAGGACTCTCCTAAAGGCAGGGGCAAGTAGACAGCCACTCTGGAATTTTAAGCAGAAACAGGAGCAGATTTGTCATTTAGAAATACCATGGTGGCTTCAATGACCAATGCATTGTGGGAGTGCTTTGGACAATGATCGCCTGTCTTTCAAAACCCTTTCTCCTTCTTGTAGGTGTTCATAGTCCAGGAGACCTGTCTGACCTGGGTCCCTGCTTTTCACCCCCGCCCCTGATCAGTCCGAGCTACTCCCTCTGCTCCAGGGCTCACGCCTCTGCAGCCCCAGGAGACATCTCTGCCATGAGCCCCTGAGAGGCCACGGGAAGCGCTGTCCCTGAGCACTTGGGAAACTTTGCCCTGTGCCAGTGGAGGCCGGCTGCCAGCCTTGCTGGACAAGTTTAAAGCCGTGAACTGCCTGAGACACTAGAGCATCAAAGGAAAGGCCCATCCCCCACCAATCACACGTCTGTGGTTTTCTTGTTTTTATTTTCTCAATAACCCACAGGTATGCGATGCATCGTGGCTGTTACCTTGGCTCCGCCAGGCTGCAATAACTCGTCAAGACTGGATTCTGTAAAGCTTTATTGAGGGATAATCGGCATAAAATAAACTGATTTTGATATGTTTAGACTTACGTGTCCATGGTGAAACCATCATCAACATAAACGTCCCAAAAGCATCTTGGGGTCCCTTTGGAGCCCTTGCCCCGGCCCAGTCCTCTCCCCCAGGTGACCACCGGCCCACGTTCTGGCGCCACAGTGGACCACTGCACTCTTTTATGGTCTGGCTTCTCTCACTCAGTCCAAGCATTTGGAAAAATGGATGTGAAAGTTTAGTGAAATCGTGTTTCACAGGCGATCAAACTGGATCCTCATAAAAAACCTCGTGTTTAATTACATGGTACCGGTTGCATTGTAAACTTTGCCAGTGAAGGTGGTGCTCTTGGCTTTTTAAGCATAATTAATGATCCATTCTGCCTCAGACTGAAACCTCCCTGGTTTCGAAAGCCATTGTCTTTGAAAGTTTATGCGAAAAGCAGGTGAACTGTGAGGCTTACCAACCAGCCTGTATTTAAGAGAACACAGGTAAGGCATCTGGTGAAGGACTCTATATTCACTAACGCGGCAGCAAGTAATCTAGAAAATCGGGAGGCGAGGGGGCAGTTATGAGGGGATGGTCTGCCCGCTCCCTCGCCTGCTCAGTAAGCTGGAGGCTGCCCCGACCACGCGCACACGTGAGCACGCAGCCCCTCATCCGCACGTGCAAGCTCGCAACCCACTCATTTGCACATGTGCGAGCTCTCAGCCCCCTCATCCGCACGTGTGAGCATGCAGCCCACTTAGTAAGCACGCAGCCCCCTCATTCACACGTGTGAGCTCGCAGCCCCGTCAATTGCACATGGGCACGGGTACCACCCCACTGCTTCCTTCATAAACGGCTCTTGCCCAGGTGAGTTCCACAATTGCTTCACATTACTGGTGTATTTTTCTTATATGTCCGAAAAGGATCAAAACTAAAAATTATTTCAAAAGAGATCCAACCACATGCAAACCTCGGAGCCAGCCTGTGGTGCATGTGAAAAGAGCAGGTCACAAAATCACACCTTTGACTTTTTGAGCAGTGTTTCAGAGGCAGCGGCGTGAGGCACACGTGTGGGGCTCCCAGTGAATGCCCGTGAAGGGAACAGCGCGAAGCTTCCTGCTCTGTGACCGCGTCCCCTCTGCCGTGAGGTCCCTCAACAGAGCATACGCTTGATCTGGTTGTACCTCTTGTAAAGTTTGTTGACACCATCCTCTTTGTGCAAGTGACTGCCCTTACACTTTAATCTTTCCTTCTTTCCCATGGAGCCTAGCTCCTTCTCCATTGCTTCAAGGAAGGGGCGGGCGACCATCTTCCACATCTTAGTTTCCGCGTTGTCACTTTGCACCTTTAACTTCCGTGCCTGAGAGGACGCCTCTCACCTCATGTCCCCTCGGAGCCCAGTGCCACGTGCGCTCTAATGAGTTCACAGTGGATTAAACCCTACCGGAGTACCTTCCGGGCAGGTGTGGTGGGTGGTGCCCAGGTTCACACGTGCCAACCTGGGCCTTTGTTTCCTTGCACGCGTCCGGCCTTCCCCCCGCCCCCACCTGGAGAGTGGAGTCCTGCCCTCTCTGCTGTCCGGGAACATTCTGCGGCTGCCATTTCTCTGCGCTGTAGCTCACGCTGTCTTTTTCTTGTTGGTTTACTTTTTGTCCTTGTGACGATATTTTTAAAGGTCCTTTCTGTATATTTTCCATTGGATGTGATCATCTTTCAAAGAACTTTACAATTTTTAACCCTTCAGTTCACGAATCAGAGAGGCCCATTCCTTGTGCACCTCTGTGTGTACGCACGTGTGTGGCCAGTTCCAGCGTGCGGGAGACCTGGCCTGGGGCCTTTGACAGTGCAGCGTGGAGAAAGGTTGCAGGGGGTAAAAGTGACGCTGCGCTTTGGGATCAGCGTGCCTGTTGTTTGCTCCGAACAGGGTAAGTTGTCCTGGCCTTGTTCTAGAGACCTCAGCGCCAGCCATGTTTGCAGGCAAAGATGCCAAAGACAGAAAACTGAAAACGCACTTCTTCCTGGGGTGTCCTCCTAGTTTTCTCATCAGCTGTAGCAAGGACACAGCAGAGCTTCGTGTCAGGAAGTGACAGCCATAGAGTGTGATTTTCAAGTGCCAGTTAAGCCGAGGTAATGATACAGCTCATGCCAGTTCTGTTTTTGTTACTACTTCAAAGAGAAAGCCTGTCTGACTCTCTTTTTTGCGTCAGCAACTGCAAACGTCCCTGGGCCTGTGACTGGCTCTCCCCGCCCCCTCCCCCCTGCAGGGATGGGCCTCTGGGGTTGTCCCCTCCCGGTCCACCTGCCCAGCTCCTCGGTTGTCCCATTGACTCTTTTCTGTCCGCCACGCCCCTCATTCGCACTAACTAGTTCCTGACAGAAAAGCTGTCGGCCGTGAGTACTTAAACTGAATTTCCCCAGGTCCACTTGGACCAGGGGACTCAGCAGAGGGCTGGAAAGCCCGTTCCAACAGCAAATAGGGACAGCAGAGCGAGTAAACGGGACGTGGAAGGGCATGGCACATGCTGGCTGGTGACTAAGGAGCTTCCTGTGAGCCTTGTAGAGACGGATTTTTAAAAAACTGTTCTTCCCTGTCTGATCTTAACTGGAAAGCATGCCAGTTTGCTTGAGAAGATGCTGGTAATTAGGTTTATTCTTTTAAATGCAAAAGCAACTATGTTATTCCAATCATCATCATCTCTGAAATGGGGCCTCTTGTGCTGAATTAAAAAGTCAGCAACTATCTTTCGTATCCGTGCAGACCCTGTACCTCTAAGGCGACCCCTACGCTAGACCTTTTAGTCACTGTATCAAGCACAAACTGATCCCTATCACTGACTGTCACTTGAACTGATGGCAGAACAGCACCTGCTGCAGTTTCTAGGCATCTGACCTGCGCGCGGCTCGGCAGCACCAGTGGGCTCCAGGTGCGCTGTGTCTGTTGGCGTCCCCTCTCCAAGCCAGACGTGCAGCCCATGGGGACAAGCCACCTTGCCCCTTGCCCTTTCCGGACAGCTCCCAGCCCAGGGCTGGACCGCTGCCTGCGCTGAGTGGGAGCCCTCTGATGCAAGGCTGGCTACAGGGCATTGCTGGGGAGAGGCAACAGGTGCGGGGGAGCTGGCATGTCAGAAACAGCAGGGAGGGACAGCTCAGGCCAGTCGCTGCAGAGAGGGCCCCCGACAGCGAGGCCAGGCCAGCTTGGGCCGTGTCAGCCATGCCGCCGAAAACTGGGGTTCCTTTTGCTATTGGGAAGCTGGTGGGCGCCTTTGAGCAAGCGACTGGCATGATCTGATTTATGGCGTCCGAGGCCCCCGCAGCGGCGGGGTAGACCGCAGGGGTTGGAAGCAGGGGCCAGGCCAGTGGTTTCCGTAACACAGGCGAGAGGGGACAGGGTGGGACGAGCCCACCTCCCCGGAGCGCCCACTGCACCTGGGCTCGGTGCGTCGTGCGCACGGACGCCTCTTCTGCAGACAGCCGGGATGCAGATGCCGCCGCCGCCCGGAGCGCCCGCCCACGGTCACCGCGTGCGGCAGGTGAGGGGCAGAGTCGGGTTCACAGCTGGGCACTCTCCGCGACAGGTGTGCCGCTGTGCGAAGGCCGGGCAGGATGCGAGCAGACATGCGTGGGAGTGGAGGAGAGCAGGTGGGCATAAGGGGAGCTGTGCTCTGTGCAGACAGCGCGGCCTGCGGTCAGCAGGCCCCCGGGGGCCCTCCAATGCCCGACGCAGGGCAGCCTCGTCTGACCTTGAGGGAGCGGCAAGGGCGTCCATCAGAGATGTGTGCTGCTGCAGCCGCCCACCAGCCTTCGCACGTGGCCTCGGTCAAACGCAGCTCCCACCGGGCAGGAGTGGGAACTTGCAGGCCGGGAGCCCACACTCCTAGTGAGATGCTCCCAGAAACCGCCTCGCCCGCGAGCGCATGCAGCAGTGCCACACGCCGGGGTCTCTCAGGGGGCGGCTCTCCCCCTGGAAGTCACAGCCGCGGCCGCTGCGTCACCGCCCCAGGGCCCTGCCTCCACTGCAGCCTGTGGGTTGCTGAACCTTGCCTGTAAAGCACACAACATTGCACAACCACTGACCTGCTGGGGCTTACAAAATAGCGTCCTCTTGTCCCTACCGTCCCCCACCTCCGTGTTTGACTTATCTCTGGGCCTGACCTCAGGGGTCACCCCCCCCTTAGACAGGCCTCTGCTGCAGTCACTCTCACAGGCTGCACGTGGCCTGCTCCCCGCTGTGCCCAGCCTGCCGGCCCCTGTGAACGTTGGGCAGGATGCAGGGCTGCAGAGGCCGTCCTGATAGGGGCGATGGCCAGTGACACGGGCCTGTATGTCCATCAGTACTTGTCACGCTCTGCTCTTAGATACCTCAACTTAAAAACAATTTCCCCCTAGGGAGCTTATAACCTAGAGAAGGTACACCACTGAGCAGCAGCAGGTTCTATGTGAGTGGCGACTGAGCAGCCTGACCCAAGAGCTGCAGGAACTGGACTATAAAGGAAACGGCGCAGAGAAGGCAGCACTTGTCTTGAGTGCTGGCAGCTCGGCAACTGGAGAAGGGCGGGGGGTGGTGATAGGCACAGGAGGTTGTGTGAGCCCCGGGGGCCACTGTGGGAGCCCCGGGGGCCACTGTGGGAGCGAGAGAAAGGCTGGGAAACAGTGAGAAGACCAGCTGGGATTCCTCTGAGAACCGGGGGAAATGAGCATTGAGAGGGACGTGATTTACTGAATCCTGATCGCCAGGAGCAGTTTGGGAAGCACTGCGTGGGCAGGAAGGAGTCACCGAAAGTGGTCGGGGGGCGGGGGGGGGAGGCTCTAAGCTGCGTTTCTGAAGGAAATCTATGCCCCCCAACCCCCCACATTCCACTGCAGCATCGTCGTGACTCACAGTCTGAGGCCTCGTGTGCTTCCCATCTGCCCACCCGAGTGAGGCCTTCCTGGGCAGGGGTCAGAGAGCGGTGTCCAGCTCTCGGCGGTCAGCTTTCCGGCGGCCTCAGCCCGTTTTTCATACCATTCCAGACCTCTCTCTTCTTTCCTCCGAGTCTGCATCTCCCCATTCTACTCTGCTAGCCCCCTTAAGCCCTGTAGGGGCCTGTGTTGAGCACCCTCAGGCTCCTCTGTGTGTATGAAAACATTCCTGGCGACAGAGAAGGATTCAACCCTCCACCCCACAGCCCTTATTTTCCTGAAGCCTGTGCTACACTGAACACTCCAGCCTCTCCTGTTTTTCTAGAATTCTCTCCTTCCGTGGATCCTGGGAAGCCACGACCCTGCTTGTCCCCCTGCCTCCCCGGCTGACCTCCCCTGCCCCTCACTAGCTTTTCTCGCATGCCAGCATCCTCAGAGTGACCCTTTCTTCAAGGCTCTGCTACCGTCCTTGGCCTCCTTGGCACACCCCAGCAGGCCGCCAGTGCAGCCTGCAGCCTTGACCCTCGTCATTCGCGAGGGACTCTTGCCACCACTTGGGACTTCTATTCTCAGTCCTTCCTTCTAGTGGTACCTCCCTATCTTTAAATGAGATCTATATCATCTCTTCTTAATTAATCCACTTTAGATGGGCCATGCCCTTCCGCTAAGAAGTGTGAGAGCCCAAAAGCCTATTCTTTATAACAGGGATTGGAAAGGAACGTCTGTTTTCTCGCTGGTTCCCTCATCAGAGGCTGAGCGACTGGAGGACAAGTCGTGTCTCTGACCCCGTGTGCCCCAGAGGTGTGGTCAGCGCCTTCCGGGGTGGGAAGGCACAGGCAGGCAGGCTCACCACGTCTCTTTATCGAGTGAATCCAAGACTCCGGGTGATAAAGCGACTGACAAGCTGATCAGCCACGAAAAAGGGAAGATCCCCTGACTGGTCATCCGAGAAACGAGTGGACAAGAGCTTTCAGGGTGGACCGAGCCACCCTTCCTGCCGCCCAGCGGCCCAAACTGGATGTGGCCGCAGGCGCCCTGGGCACGGGAAGCCTGCCTCTCGGAGAGGGTGTGTCCTGGTGTTTGTGAATGCGCAGCAACACAGGGCGTGAGGTACGAGCGTTATCTTTCCTGCCTCCAAGTGACTCTGAGTGATATAATCATAGCTGGGACATAATTGTGCTGATGATTTAAATGAACTGATCTGTTCAGAGAAGAGCTGGAGAGTTATTCCACTTTTGACAATATTTCAAATTCCAATTTCACTCCACTCTGGCTTCATTATAGTCCATTGTGTAGAATCAGCGCCCAAAATTTCCACGCCCAGGGCCACCACTGACCGCTTAGGAAGGGCCTGTAAATCCCAGCCTTGGTCTTTCCCTCAATTACCTGTCTCAGTGCACGGCCGCTCCATGGACCACGCCACCAGAACCCGAACCTGTGTTGCTGGCCTCACCCTTGTCCCTACATATGTGCTGTGACCAGGGCCTCTTGGTTCTATTTCCATCAGGGTCCTTATATTGTCACCTCCCACCGCCCCCAATGGTACGCCCTTCCTTCAGGCAGGCTGTCATCACCTCCTGCTTCAGTCTCCCTCCCAACTGTCCCAACTGTCCCTCTGCCACCTGCCTCCAGAGCCGGCTTCCAAAAGCACAAACCTCATTAGGTTGGGTCTTCACGGTACCCTGGCTATTTTGTTTGCCGCCCGAGACTTCCCTTGAGTCTGGAATGCCTCCCACTGCCTGTCTCCCCTCCTCCCTCTGTGGGGCAGGCTGTCCCAGAGCTTAGCGTTAGTTTAACTATTAACCCGTATTTGTCCAGAGTACCCCCCACCTAATGTGTTGTCTCAGTGTGCTGACAGATAGTGACCCTTCATCCGTTCTCACAAGTCCCCAGCGTACGCGCATGGAAGGGCGGCCATCGCAAAACCCCACAGACGGGGGGGCTTAGCCAGCAGAAAGGTGTTGTCTCCCAGTTCTGGGGCCTGGGAGTCCAGGGTCACGGTGCTGGCAGGCCATGCTGGAAATCAGAGGCTCTTTGTGGCCTAGCCTCCTTGCGGGAGCACCCAGTACACAGGGCGTGTGCAGCAAAGCCCAGGTCCAGGCCTCACCCCCACAGTGAGCTGGTGCTCCAATACCGACTACCTGCCCCCTGCCACTTCCCCAATTAGTGGATCCTGGAACAAGAGTAAGTCTCAGCTCTGGGGAGCAAGAGCCAGCATGCCCAGCGGTTGCTCCTAATTCCAGCAAATGCGGGTCTCTTGAATCACATGGCAATATCAATTGTTAGCTTTACTACCGTAGAAAGTAATCATTTATACTGCATTAAAATATATCAGTGTCTAATAATTCCACAAAAGCTAAACTATCTTCACCTCCAAGATGCACTAAAAGTCAAAACACTACTTGAGTGAAGTCTTGCTCAGAGAAGCGAGAATAATTGTATTCTTTGTACACTGTAACTTTTATCAATGATGTGATTAGGTGCTTTTAAAAATGTTGCAATTTCGGGAGAATGACACCAGGCTTTGACTCTTTAAAGCTACCGACTCACTCAATGAGATTTATGTAACTTGGTCAATCAAATGTAAAAAAAAAATTTTTTTCCTTTGAATCAGATGTCCAGTCTGTCTGGAAGAAGAGGAGGCCGCCACAGAAACTGCCCCGTCTCACCTACCCGTTATGGGAAGGGCAACGCAGACCCAGATCGGTTTTCACACACAAGTTCATGAATGTCAGGTAAAGAATGAGTCCCATCAACTTGTCCTGCGTCTTTTAAAAGTACTGAACTTTGTTTTCATTTTATACAGTACCTCTCTCATGGGGGGGGGGGGCTTTCCTTATCTCTACATGACAGAATATTGTAGTTTATTGTACTTCATTTTCGAATTACTCTTAAAGAACTAAACCCTCACAGGACACTTCACTGGAAAGAGGAGGTGAAGTATTGAAACTTTTGCTCCAACTCAGCTGCAGGTGGGCCGAGGCTGTGTGAGCTTCTCACCTGTAACCGGGGCACGTGCACACAGGAGGGGAGGGGACTGGCCTGCAGAGAGAAGTCTCAGCTGATTTTCACAGAGTTCGCTGATGTCACATTGGATAAAACAACAGCAACAAAAGGTCAGAATTGCAGGTTTCTATTCGAGAGGAAGCCTGGGAGGGGGTCAGGAGGCTGGATGTCATCACATGACTACGGATTCTTATGGATAGAAATGACTTTTAGTGCTTGCCAAGGAGGAAGAAAGGGAAAAAAAATGTATTATGGAAGGAGAAGATGGCATCTTCCCTCCAAACAGCTTACAGAACAGAACGCTGTTTTAAACTACAAAGAACCAAAAACATAGCGCTCCAAAAGGTTATATTTCTTTTACTGGTCAGTTTCATTGTTAATGTCAGTGACTCACCCAGTCATCTAAGAGCTGCCTGCACACCTCGGCTGTGACCCCTCCGCCACATCTCTCCGTTCCACCATCACAGCTCCTCGTCCTGACCTGGGTCCCTCTGCCCCGCTGATAGGGACCCCTGTGATGACATGGAACCCATCTCAAGGTCCTTAACACAGTCACCTGTGCCAAGTCCCCTTTGCTGTCGACGCAGCCCGTGCAGGAGGTTCGAGGGTCAGAAAGTGGGTATCTTGGGGCTGATTTGACTTGCCCTGCCTGTATCTGTGTGTTTTTATACTATCACGTCATATTTTTCTGGATTTATGTTTTCCCGTGAGATACGATGACAGACAATGTCGTTCGGGTGTGTTTCCAAGTCACCCACTCTACATAATGGACGTGCTTTTTTTTGACGCCCCTGCTGGATAAGGCTGCTCAGAAGCAGAGCCTGAGTTCTTGCTAACGGAGTTCAAGAGACCACATTCTCCCTACCCCCCTGTCCTGGCACCTGGAGTGTGGTCCTGTGACCTGTGCCCAGCCCACATGGGCTCCAGTTGCAAGTGGCCGGGACCATTTAGATGTCCTTCCCAGTCGGGCGGTGGCAGCCAGGGGCCAGGCTACATTGGGTCTCCTGCTACCTGACCCCCCCTTGTATGTGGTTGGGTTCTGAACCCGGGCTTCCAGCCCCCGCCTTTAAGGGCTGCTCATTGCCCCTCCGATGCTCTTCTTCCACGTTCACTGTGGTCAGTCCGTTTCTGTAGCCTTCACCAACAGCCTTCATGGAGAACAGTTCTTTTTTCTCCCCTAATGATTATTGAAAATGACTCCCAGCAGCCTAGGGGTCTCATTGCAATTTTTAACCACTAGTAATAATTTTGAACCACTAATTGAATATGAAAAATAAATGTCAGTGAGAGGGGTGGCGTTTATTAATCCCAGCTCTGACCCCAGTGAAGAGCCAGCTCCACACAGAGACGTGTGGTTCCTGAATCATCAAGGGGCGATGTGTGTTTGTTTGGTGATTGAGTTTATTTTCTAATTGGTTTCCCTAATACAGACGTAACTCTTGAATAACCAAAATATTTGCTCGACTGGACGGCCTCAGCCTTTAACCACAAGATGAAATACAAATGTATTAAGCGGTTCTGCCACATTCGCCACAAGTTGTTGATGTTTTTAGTTCAGCAGGTCTGGGCTTAGAGCAAATCGTGAGGTGACGGGACAGCCAGGCAATGGCAGCGGCCGGGCTGAGCCCCTTCGGTGACTGAATTTTCCCCATCGCACGTGCTGGCCGCCTGCCACGTGCTGGGTCCAAAGTGAATAAGGACAACGCCCGCCAGTGGCAGGGGACATTCCACAGCAGCTGTTTGAAATAATGACGTGACCCCTGCCTGGAAGGAGCTCTCTCCTGCGGGACAGGCGGCATGCGAGCTGTGCGGGTGTCCAGAAGGGCGACCGAGGAGGGTGGGTGTGAGAGGGGCACTGGCTCACTTCGGACGCCTCCAGAGCTCTCATTGCTGCGGCACAGTCACACTGTCCCGTCCAGTGACACCTCCTGGCTCCCTCAGAATTGCTGCTGCGGCCCCTCCTTCCCGGCCCGGCTCTTCTGCCTGTGTTTGAACTCCTATTAATAGGCACAGTCAGCCCCTGGGTGGGTTGCATCCCAAAGGCAAACAGCTGGATCCTCGCAAAGACTTCTTGGCACGAAGCCAGCCCTCCAGGATCAAAGCCGTGGTCCCTGATAAAGGCCGGCCTGGGATTCCAGACCCACTACGCCCCGGGGCAAGGCGCATTCCTCCAGGGCCATGGGGCTGTCTGGGAAATCAGCAGCCCTGCTCCCATGTCAACCACGCAGGACCGGGTGTGAAAGGAGGACAGCAACCTGGAAAAGGGGTGTAACTGGTGTCCCCACCTTGCACCAGCCTGCAAGGGCTGGAGAAAACGTGGCACATTGTAAATGCTTCTGGCTTGAGACCCTGTCAGGAAAACTGCTGGAACCGGGTCTGGACCCGAACTGTGTTGATGGAGTAGACGTGTGCTTCTAAGCTCAGCCTCAGCCCTGGGCGATCTCAGGCGAACCTGACTCTCAGCCCCATCTCCGCGTCTGTAAGGGAGGGTGTTAGGGCCCAGCTTGGCCACCCTCTGGTAGCAAGAGCACGTTCCGAGCGGGTCCCTGGCAGATACTGTTGGTGAGAGCTCTTGGTCAGGCAGCTGTTTCTACCCCCAGAGTGAGTAAACACTCAGCTTCATTACCTGACCTCCCAGACAGCCAGATGCAGACTCTGGGCCACGCGCTCAGGGTGGCTTGAGCAGTAGGGCCGAGGACCGGGGAGAGAAGGAGCGAGGTCATCCGCCTTCTGCCTGGCTTGGGCACCAGTCCCTGCCCCTCCTCCTTGCCCTGAGTTTTCATGGGACTCCAGGAGCACAGTCTCTGCCCCTCGGCCCTCGGGTTCCTGCCCACTCCGGCCGCCGCCGCCTTCTCCGTTGGCCCTTCCCCGTGAGCAGGCGGAACCCTCGTGGTTCTCCACTCTGGTTCTCACTTGGAGCTGGACGGGTACGGTGTGCAAAAGCTTGGGAAAGCTATGAAGCACGATCTATGAAGGAACAGCCTATCGACTTAGTGTTGTTTTGTGATTATTGGCCGCATTTTCGCCATCAGTCTGCAGAACTTTTTATGGCTAAAACTTAACGCCAGGCCAGAAATTAAAAAATCTGAAGTGAGAGATTGAGGCGATGTTGAATAAGGCACCCCTGGGTTTGGTTCCTTCCTCTTTGCAAATTAGGAGACTGAGGCCAGGAAGCTGAGCGGTTCTCGAAATGGAGGGATGTCCAGTCAGGATGTCCCTTCAAAGAGTGGGTGCCCACGTGTGTACAGGACGAGTAGACACGGTTTTGGCACAGATGTGAGCGTGTACGTGTCCAGGCCCACTTACACACACGGTGGTTTTTCGGTACGGATGCTGTGGCGGCCGCTCCCGCATCCAGCTGGTACCGGGACTCATTTTATTCCTGCTCTCAGCACCTCGTAGGAGTTCATATTCGTTATAATACGCGCTTGAACATTAGCAGTTTTACATTAAAACATTAATGTTTTAAAATAAGACTATGGTTTTTCTACACACGTTGAGAAAAGTTATGCTTACTGCATATATATTTCGACTGTGCTTTTGTGCTCCAAGGAGTGAATTTCTGAGTGATTAAGGAAAACCAGAATGAATTCTCCTTGTTGCCATTTTCAACAAATATATTTTAAAAGGTTGAATGATTTTAAAACCTACAGTCTCCAACCTTTTTCTGTGGGTAGCTTAGGACTCTTTGGTCACAGGCAACAGAAAAGCACCCAGACGTATGTGAGGGATTTTCCTGGAAGGTTGGGGACCTGGGTGGCAGCAACCAAGGGACTCTGTTCTTCAGGGCACTGCCATCAGAAAGCCTTGGCTACAAGTCTCTTCTGACCTCGCGTCACCCTACTCAAGATTCAAATCCTGGGAGCACCGGCCGGGCCTGGCTGAGGGCCCAGGCACCCAGGACTGTCAGTCCTGGGGTGTAGGATGCACAGGGGTGTTTTGCCAGAGGAGAAGCGGGATGACAGCCGGGCAGGAGAAGTAAGGCCAGCCCAAAGGACAGATTATGCCACAGACGTCTTTGGAGTCTTTTGTGACATATTAAGGTATTGGACATGGTGCATTTATTTCCTCCTGAAACTGGAAAAGCCAGAGTTCATGCTGCCTGTCACCTCCCAGACCCGAGAAGCAGAGACAGGAATTGAATCTTTATGGGCGCTTTACTCAGAAGGCTGGAGATCTGAGAAGATGGCGGGTTTGTACCCTCACAGAATGTCTTACATTCCATTCCATGTTAAACTGACTCTTTTTATGAGGAGAAGAAAAGCGTAGGTAAGGGGTTTGGAATTCAGCAGAAAGGTCAGTCAGATAAAAAGCTGCAGCGTTCTTTCATCTGTGTCCCTGGGCCCCTGGTCTTTATCTCTGCCCTGGGCGTGGTCTTTCATCTGTGTCCTGGGCTGCGGGTGTCTCACCCTGGAGCACAATGGCTCCAGTACTATCTTGAGGACTTGCAGTCCTCGCGAGGCACAGAGGTGGAACTGCTTAGGGTCCCCCTGACTCAGGGTGGGTCACACCTTCAGTTCCTGGAACAATAGCTTTTATGTGCATCGATTACTAAGCTTATTAGCTATTCCCTAAACTAAACATTTTCTAACATTTGAGTCCCCCATCACTTCTTTAAAATAATTTTTACAGTTTGGACATTGCCACATAAAGAGGATGAACATGAACCTAGGTCTGAAAGAAGGCCGCAGAGGGGTTCTGGGAAATTCTTGCAGAAACCACCGTCCCAAACCCCGGCAGCCCCGAGGGGTTGCAGTGGGGGACTGCTTTCCTGACACCTTCCTCTGTGGGACAGGTGAACGCATCGTGGGTAAGAACAGAGTAGCAGTGTCATCCTTGTCACCGTGGAAACCAAACATTGGCAGCAGCGAAGCCTGTTGCCTTTTCTTCATCCCTCCACTGAGAAGCAATGGTTTGGATTTCAGCATCCTTTGGGTAGACCAAAAAAGAAAAAAACAAAGCAACCCACGAACAAAGTCTATAAAGGGTAGTTGTTAACTTGAGGGCGAGTGTCTCACACAGACACATGCTTTTTCTGATCCCCTCTTGCCTGTGAGATTCTTGGACGAATATAAAATATTCGCCCCTGAGGGCAGGGCTTGTGTCTGTGTTGTTGGCTGTCATCTGCAAAAAGTCGGCACTTGATTCCTGCTTTGGAAATACGTGGGTCAATGGCAGAATGAACACACCTCTTCACAGAAGAGAGTTTGTGACTGGACACTTTTTTGGGCAGAAAACTTCTTTCACAAGTGAGAAGTTTTGGTTCAGAGTATGCAGACCTTAGAAACTTTGGAAAGGAAAAACATGTTTCAACCATTTCCTCTGTGTTTTAGATTAGATTTATTTGGTTTAACTATTTTCTTTTTTTATTTTTTAAAATATATTTTCTTGATTATGCTATTACAGGTGTCCCATTTCCCTCCTTTTAATCCCTTCCGCCCTGCACACCCCCTCCCACCTGCATTCCCCCCCTTTAGTTCATGTCCACGAATCTTACATATCAGTTCTTTGGCTTCTCCATTTCCCATACTATTCTTAACCTCCCCCATCTATTTTGTACTTACCATATATGCTCCTTATTCCCTGTATCTTTTCTCCCATTTTCCCCCTCCCCCTCCCAGCTGATAACCCTCCATGTGATCTCCATTTCTGTGATTCTGTTCCTGTTCTAGTTGTTTGCTTAGTTTGTTTTTGTTTTTGTTTTAGGTTCAGTTGTTAATAACAGTGAGTTTGTTGTTATTTTACTGTTCATTTTTTTATCTTCTTTTTCTTAGATAAGTCCCTTTAATATTTCATGTAATAATAAGGGCTTGGTGATGAGGAAATCCTTTAACTTGACCTTATCTGGGAAGCACTTTATCTGCCCTTCCATTCTAAATGATAGCTTTGCTGGATAGAGTCATCTTGGATGTAGGTTCTTGCCTTTCATGACTTGGAATACTTCTTTCCAGTCCCCTCTTGCCTGCAAGGTTTCTTTTGAGAAGTCAGCTGATAAGTCTGATGGGCACTCCTTTGTAGGTAACGCTCTCCTTTCCTCTCGCTGCTTTTAAGATTCTCTCTTTATCTTTCATCTTGGCTAATGTAATTATGATGTGCCTTGGAGTGTGCTTCCTTGGGTCCAACTTCTTTGGGACTCTCTGAGCTTCCTGGACTCCCTGGAAGTCTATTTCCTTTGCCAAATTAGGGAAGTTCTCCTTCATTATTTGTTCAAGTAAGTTTTCAATTTCTCGCTCTTCCTCTTTTCCTTCTGGCACCCCTATGATTCGGATATTGGAACGTTTCAAGACATCCTGGAGGTTCCTAAGCCTCTCCTCATTTTTTTAAATTCTTGTTTCTTCATTGTGTTCTGGTTGAATGTTTCTTTCTTCCTTCTGGCCCACACCATTGATTTGAGTCCCGGTTTCCTTCCCATCACTGTTGGTTCTCTGTACATTTTCCTTTATTTCACTCTTCATAGCCTCCACTCTTTCCTCTCTTTTGTGACCATACTCAACTATTTTTGTGAGCATCCTGATTACCAGTGTTTTGAACTGTGCATCTGATAGGTTGTCTATCTCTTCGATGCTTAGTTGTATTTTTTTCGGAAGCTTTGATCTGTTCTTTCATTTGGGCCATTTTCTTTTGTCTCGGCGTGCCTGTTACATAGTAAGGGGCGGAGCCTTAGGTGTTCACCAAGGCAGGGCAACCCCGTCGCTGCGTTGTGATGCTGTATGTGGGGGAGGGTCCGAGAGGGAACAGTACTGCTGGCTCTGCTCTGGGGCGGTTTTCAGTTGCTTCCCCCGCTACCCACAATCAAATTGGGCCCTTCTGGTGCTGATTCCCAGGTGGGTGGGCTTGTGTACATTCTAGGATCCTGTGAGTCTCTCCAACGAGCTCTCCTGTGAGGCTGGGAGTTTCTCCCGCCCCTGCCTCAACCCCCACAGGTGTTTTCAGTTGGAGGTTTTGAGGCTTTATTTCCTCGCTGGAGCCCTGGGTTGTGGGTTTGTCTCATTCCCCTGTTGTTCCCCCTTGTTTATCTGCACGTGGGTGTGGGACCACCCGCTCTGCCAGCCGCCTCACTGCGAGTCCTCTCTGCCCGACTGACCGTCTCCGCCCCTCCTACCGGTCTGGGTGAGTGTTTCTTCTTTAATTCCTTGGTTTTCAGACTTCCTTACAGTTTGATTTTCTGTCAGTTCTGGTTGTTTTTTGTTTTTAAATGTGTTGTCCTTCTTTTGGTTGTGCGAGGAGGCACAGTGTGTCTCACCTCCATCTTTGCCAAAAGTCTGTTACATCCAGGTTTAACTATTTCTAACATACTATATAATTTATTATTTATTATACTTGTCACCTACCTCCCCTTGCTAGAAAGTAGGGTACACAGGAGTAGAGATCTTCGCCTGTTTTGTTTACTGCTGGGGTTCTAGTATGTGCTTAATAAGTGTTTTGAATAGATTAACACTATGTAATTTTCTTATTATGATATTGATGGTTAATTGGATATTTCTCCTACAAGGCTATAATCCCCACAAGGGCAGGAATATTTTTCTGCTTTACTCAAGTACCTAGAACTGGACCTGGTACATTTTGGGTTTAAATAAATATTTAATGACTGGATGAAAGAACAAATAAAATATTTTAATAAAAATCAATCCATCTCTATACCCCAGTTATGGAAACATAGTTAGAAGGTATTTACAGTGCTGCCAAGCTGAAGCTTTGCATTATAGCTCCTTATCAAGAAGAGCTTTCTTAAAAAAATTAAGATACAACTGACACATAACATTTTATAAGTTCAAGGTATGTAAGTGGGAGTCTAGTGCATTTACACGCTGCAGTGTGATTACCACCGTGCTGTTGGCTAACACCCCTCACATATCACAGTCACTTCTTTTTTGTGGTGAGAACGTTTAAGATGTAGTCTCTTAGCAACTTTGAAGTTTGTAATACAGACTTTTGTTGTCTGCATTCACTGAGCTATGCAAGAGACCTCCAGGTTGCCCGTGGGTACCCCTAAACGATGCCCTCCCCCCAACTCCCCCCACCCCACCTCCAGCCCCTGGTAACCACCATTCTACTCTCCCTGTCTGCAAGTTTGTCTAAGAGAGCTTCGAAAAAGAATCTACGTAATAGGACCATATTCTTAGCGATTGGCTGAGCTCCCCCAAGACTGGGCCTTACCGGCTCCTCTTCCCCCGCCCCTGTTCCAAGAACATGCCCAGGAGTGGGCAGTGGCCGAACCTCAACCTTCTCAAGTTCATAGCTCAGAAAGTCGTTTACAGGATTTAATGAAACTGTAAAAGTTGCCTCTGAAACTGCATTTCCATATAATACCAGCTTAAGTTTAGTCCTTATTAAAAATAAGTCAGTGGTGCCCACATTCCCAGATCAGTTAACTTGGTGGGGATTATACGTTCGTGTGTCTAAGGAAAATCTAGAAGGTATGACAGGGTGAGTAAGGCTAGAACCAAGGAAGCCTCTCACCAGCCCGGTTCTTCTTGGTCTCTGGGGACAGCAGCACCACCCTGGCGGCAGAAGAGCCCTGCTCTGTGTGTGGCTCACAAAGGGCTGGCTGGGGGGCAGTTCGTGGGTTGTTTGCCAGGAGGCCCAAGAGGTCGAATGGCAGCATTATAATTGGGGAATAATTTTCTTCTCTGCAGAATATCTCTTTCAGAGGGAAAAAAGGTATGTTAGTTGACTTTTTATTATTGCTGTCGTTATTTTGCAAGCAAGGAAGCCCAAATAAAATGTCTTTTTATGTTACCTAATACTAGGCAAATATGTAAAAATGATTGTTCATAGATCAGTTCTATTCTTGTGGATGTCTTCTAGTATTGAAAAGACTGACAGAGGTCACTTGGGACACACACTTGTACCGTCCCTGTGTGTGTGAGGATGATGTCGTTATGGGTGAGAGGCTGCAATCACTCACTTGCTCAGCTAGTACTTATTGACACCTTGCCGGGGGGCAGGCTTTGCACAGGAGACCACAGTAGGTCCCTGGCCTCACAGTACATATGATCTGATAGGATACCCATCCTGCAAAACAACGACACACAGAATCAATTGTGATTTAGTAAGTGCTAAAAAGAGAGAAGAGAATACACGTGAAATGTGAGCACGGACCATGGGTGCCTGAGCCAGTCAGCAGGCTCAGGGAAGGCTCCCTGGAGGGCTGATGTTTAAGCTGGTACCAAAGGCTGAAAATGAAGGTGCGAGCCTGGTGCGGGAGGGTGGTCGGGATGGGGCACAGTTGTCAAGAATATTCCTTGCCATGAAAACAGCACGCGTGAAGGCCTTGAGGTGTACAAGGGCATGGAACATTCAGAGAAGCAAAGGAATTTCCTTCGATGAGAATAAAAAATGAGGAGAGACAGGAAAAGACAGAAACAGAGAGGTTCAGAGAGGGTCTTGGAGGCCTGGTTAAATGTTTTAGACTTCATTCCGATAACGGGAAGAAGGGTGCTTTGAAGGGTTTTTTCCCCAAGATTCATTTTTTAATTGAATTTACTGGGGTGACATTGGTTAATAAAATTAAATACATTTAAGGTGGACAATTCTATAATATATCACCTGTACAGTGTACTTTTTTTAAAACACAAGTTAGGTTTTTAAAACACTCCTGTCGAAGGACTGACACTACCCGACTTTAAGACTTACTACAAATCTGCAGTAATCCACGCAGTGTGGTATTGGAAAAGAAGAGACAAATAGATCAGTGGAGCAGAAGAGAGAGCCCAGAAATAGGCCCAACTGGTCTTTGACAAAAAAGCAAAGGCAGCGCAGTGGAGCGAGATGGTCTCTTCGACACATGGTGCTGGAGCAGCTGGACATCCACACGCAGAAGAATGAATCAGACACGCACGTGACGCCCTTTACAACAATCAACTTACAAAGGATCATAGACCCTAAAAGTCCAACACAAAGCGAGAAAGTCCTAGAGGGTAACATGCAGAAAACGTAGGTGGCCTTGGGTAGGATGGTGGCCTTTTTAGACACAACACCAAAGGCACGATCTATGCAAGAAAACACTGATAAGCTAGACTTCACTAGAATGAAAAGCTTCATGACACTGTCAAGAGAATGAGAAGACAAGCCACAGACGAGAACGAAGTATGTGCCAAAGGCATGTCAGATGAAGGGCTGGCATCCAAAGCATGCAACAAACTCTAAAAACTCAACAGTGAGAAAATGAGCAACTCTATTAAAAAAAGGTCCCAAGACCTGAAGACGTCACCAAGGAAGACACACCGATGGCAAGTCAGCATATGAAAAGATATTCAACATCATCAGTCATTAGGACATCATCAATTAAAACAACAACAAGACACCCCTGCACACCTAGGAGAAGACCCAACATCCAAAACGCCGACAACCCAAATGCTGGTGAGGGTGTAAACTGATTCTTTGGAAGGCAGTCTGGCAGTTTCTTACGAAACTAGACACACTCTTCCCACGTGAGCCCCTGATGGGGCTTCTTGGTATTGGCCCATATGAGTGGTTTGGCCTACACAAAACGCCTGCCCACAGATGTTTACAGTAGCTTCATTCACACTTGTCAAAACTGGGAAGGCACCAAGGCGTCCTTTGGTGGTAAATGGATGATTATACTGTGGAGCATGCAGACAACGGAATATTATTCAACGCTAAAAATAAATGAGCTGCCAAGCCGTTAGAAGACATGGAAAAACTAACACGCGTATTATTAAGTGCACGAAGCCAATCTGAAGAAACTAAACACCGTTCGATTCCAACTAGTGGACGTTCCGGAGAAAATAAAAGTACGGAGACCGTGAAGAGACAAGTGGGTGTCCGGGGGGAGGGGGGAGGAGGGGATGGATAGGCAGGGCCCGGAGGATGTCCAGTTCCACATCACACTGGAACGGCAGGTACGCATCATCATACACTTGCCAAAACCGGGGAATGCACAACACCGAGAGCGAGCCTCAGTGTCAGCCCTGGAGTTCGGTGGTAATGATGTCAGTGTAGCTTCCTCGGCCGTAACACCTGTGCCCCTCGGTGAGGATGCTGACAGGGAAGGCTTGTGCAGGGTCAGAGGGCACACGGGAGCTCCTCATACCCTCCACTCAATGTTGCTCTGAACTGGAAGCCACTCTAAAAAATAAAGTTTGTTCATTAAAAAAAAAAAGGAATTACCAAGTTAAAGAGGAAAAAAAAACCTATCTCTTTCCGGTTCTTAAGTGGAGAACGGACTGGAGAGGAACAGGTGTGGAAGTGGAAGAGACAGTAACTCAGTGAGAGGTGAGCACCGCTCAGACCCAGGGCCACCGCGGGAAAAGGGAGACCTTGACAGATTGGGTTTTGGCCTTAGAATTGGCGGAGCCTCTGAGGAGTTGGATCTGCTGGTAAAGGAAAGGGACAATCACGGTGACCCTGGTGACTGATGACACTGTTTGCGAAGCCCTGCAAGGAAGGACGAGGGCGTGGCAGGAGGCCGGGGGCATGGGGGCCTTTTGGGGGTGGGGGGCGACTGTAGCCCGGCTGGGGCTGAGGTGTCTGCGACACTGAGTCAGAGGTGGCCCAGGCGACTTTCACTCATTTGTTTTTGCTTTGCGGTTACAGGAGTTTCACTAATGCCGGCTTCTCAAAAGTGGTCTTTCCTAGGTTTTTAACTTTTCATTTGCATAACTGAAGGGCCTATTTTGATGGTTTTTCAAGAATAAAAGAGACTCTGACTCAACTGTGTATCAAGCATCAAATTCCCCAGAAAACTGCCAGCAGTTTTGAAATGAGTTCCTGCTGCTCTGTTTCCATCCCCGCGTGGGCTGCTAGGATTTCGAGGCCCTGTTTCAGACACAGCTGGGGCTCAGGGGCCAAGCCCTCCTTCTAGTGAGGGAGCGGTCTCAGAACCTGGGGCCACAAGCAGGCAAGCTCACTAGGCACACACAGCCACAGGTGGAGGCTGGGTCGTGTGGACGGGTGTCTCTCTCAGTTGTCCCTATGAGATTGTGAGCCTGTGAAGACCAGGGATGTCATATCCTTAGCATGATCAGCAAATGTGTCTGTGTTGATTAACATGTAACTAAATCTTCCCAGACGTCCTAAGACAGTAGAGCACAGACAGGGAAGGCATGAGGGGAAACGGGAAAGGCTGGGAAGAAAGCCGGCTTGGAGACTCAGCTGGAGATTCGATGTGATTTTACCCGGTCCTGCCAGTGGTGAACCCTCTAACTGAGCAGCCAGCGAGGTTTTTTTTGTACGCAGTGATGAATAGCCAGTTTGACCGATTTCTTGCCCTGAATTGACTGAACTTCATACTTTAGTGGTAATTCAGCCTCTGTCTCTTCTTTTCATGGTGCTTAAGAGTGGCCATGGGTGCTTCTGGGAAATCTTTAACCAGGGGCGTCCAACCTGTGGCCCAGGACGGCTATGAATGCGGCCCAACACAAAATCATAAATTTACTTAAAACATGATGAGATTTTTATGTGATGACATGTCACAATGTATTCCATGTGTGGCCCAAGACAACTCTTCTTCTTCCAGTGTGTCCCTGAGATGCCAAAGGTTGGATCAAAGTGCTTTGAGGGTTAAGGAGCAAGAAACAACACTGACGTTTTGTGACTTTCCCTCACTAGCTCAGCAGGTATTTGAGTGACCGCTGTCCCAAGGACCCCTCTGGGCCACCAAGACAACAAACAATTCACTTGAAGAGTTTGCACCCTGGTGGGAGCAGACAAACAAATGACGAACAGAGCATGTGCTGCTGGTGATTTAAGGGGCATCAAAAAGTTCAGCAGGTTTAAGGAGGTGGAGGGTAGAGAGGAAGTGTGCATTTTCAGATAGGGGACCAAGCGGCCTCTCCGAGCAGCTGACATTTGATCTAAGGGAGACCTGAAAGGAAGACGGGTGTGAACTGAGGAGAGGAACGTTCTAGACAGAGGAAACAGCACATCGAGAGGCCTGCACGGGCACACGATTATTTCTGAGTGTAGTTAAATAACAAGCTTCAACGATTGCTCTTTGTGTTACTCAAAACGGACGCTTATTTCAAATAAGCAAGGCAGCCAGGAGCGTAATTGCCACGTGACCGTCCCGAATTCCTCAGTTTCTAATGGTTTAAATTCAGCGATAGAGACAAAGCTCCCGGGGTCGGGGATTCTGGCCGATTGCAGGAACTCACCCAAGATGCTCTGTTTGTTCCTGTGCTGCTCATGATCAGCTCCCCTCCTGCTACAGAAAGATTTTTAAAAATTACAAACAATGCAATAGATGAGAATTAGATTGGATTGGGGCCGGGGGAATAAGGACTCAGAATAAATGTGTTAAGATCCTGTAGGCACTTGGAAGAATTTGTTTACTAGTCCTGAGTTGGAAGAAGTCATAGTGACGGATGATTTTCATCAGGAAGCAGGACCTGGAAGGCCAGTGGCCAAGCACTGGGGATGGGAAAGGCCTTAGAGGTCCAGAGAGGGGTGGAGACTCACCTTAGGTCCCTGGGTGGGTCTTCTGGGTGGGACCCAGGGCTCCTACCCTCTTCACTCAGCCTGTTGCTCCCACAGTGAATCAGGGCCCTTCTCTGGCTGTCCAGATGCTGGGGCAGGGGGCCCTGAGCCACTGGAGCATGCCAGTATCCGAGGCCACTCGCTCAGAGAAGCTGAGTCTGGCCACCCAGAGGAACAATGCAAGGTCACATTGCCCTGTGTTAGTTGTTAGTGCTCAGCATGGGACTCGTGGCCTGCTGATACCTTCTTACCTGCTATTTGTTTCTTTGTTGTTTGTCTTCCCTAGAGGAATATGAAGTCTCCTTCGAGGCTGCAGTCCCAGCCTGGTCCAGGGCAGATGCTCAGTAAATCACTGTTGAGTAAATACACACAATTCCACTTTTCTCTCTATGGTCTCTGGATCACTTTATCCTATTTTTTCCTGGTAGGTGGTTCTTGCTCCTTGAACAGGTGCATGAGATGGCTCTCACCTGGTCCTGTCACCCTTTCCTAATGGGGGGCAGCCCCTCCCTCCTGTGCAGCCTGCTTGTAGACAGCGGTGTGGACAATTGGAGCCCAGACCAGTCTGAAGGAAGGTGTTCTCGGTGCGGGGTAGGAACCTGGCAGTGACAATGACAGTGGAAAGTGGTGAGGAAGTGCATTCAGAAGCCCCTTCAGAGGATGCAGTTGGTGGCCAATGTGACACGAGCGATGAGAGGGAGGGGCGGCCCTAAGGGAGTCTCAGGTCTAGTCTGTCTGAGGAGTGGAGCGGGGATATCACAGAGGAGTGTGTGACTGGCCGCAGGCCCAGTGGGTCTGAGAAGAGAAGGGTGGAAACCAGGCGGTGGACTTGGAGGTTCTGAACTTGAGGCGTGTGTGGTACACGCAGAGGGAGGTCTGCAGTCACTCTTCAGGCTGAGTTTGGAGGGTAGCAGAAAGGCGGAGCTGAGATGGAAGTGCAGAGTGTCTGCACATTTGTGACAGAGAAAGCCCTCGGGGTAGGTGAGAAAACCACCAAAGGGTGAACGGATAAGAGGGAAGACGGGGGATGTGGCACTTAAAGAGGCAGTGTGCACGGTGGGAAAAGCGGGGACTTGGGCCAAGTTACTTAAGCTTTCTGGGCCTCGGTTTCTTCATCTGTAAAATGGGTAATAGGACCTCGCTGATAGAATTGTAGAGATAAATACATTACATACCACGTGCTTATTTAGGACAGTGCCTGGCACATAACGTAAGCTATACCATCATTTCCACTATTGAAAAGGATATTTAAGATAATATAGAAGAAAAGCTAGTTAAGGGTGTGGAGAAAGCACCATCTGAGGGAGAAGGCAGCATGGGGCCAGAGGGGGACAGGGGGACAGAAGAGCAGAGGGCCAAGTTTCAACTAGGGGCAGTCAACAGTGTCAAACATTACATAAAGCTCCCCTAAAGGGGACTGGGGAGGAGCCTCTGGCTCAGCTGGTCAGGGCCTCATGCTCGTCCTTAGAAGGGTCAAATTCAAGAGAACAAGTTGCAGCAGAGCAGCCTGCCCGGGTGTAAGAGAAATATGGAAATGACCTCAGTTCAGAGATGGTGAGTTGAACACTTTCACTTCCTCTTACCCCACAAGTCACACACACAATAGTGAAGGGATTTTTGTCTGTTTGCTTGATTAAACAAAGAGAGGCAAGAGGCGGCAGCAACAGCAGTTTGGAAACTAAAAAGCAGAGGGATGAGACTTAATGATCTGAGTAGAGTCGAGAAAGCTGAGGACTAGGTCACAGTGGGGGTGCCCAGAAGCAGCCGAGTCATCCCACAGAACCCCAGGTGGGCCCAGCACAAGGAGCTTCAGGTGCATCAGGCAGTGGGGTTGAAAGTGAGGATGAAGACCAAGTCTGCTTTAGAAGTGGTCAGGCTCCTTCTCTCCCCTCACTCTGCCCCACCATGACCTGGCCCCGCCCGTCTCTCCCCCACTGGGGCAGAAGACAGGGCGGAGAGAACACCTTTGACTGGGAACGCCAGGGGCAAAACGGGAGGGTGCAGCGAGAGTCCAGCGCTCAGTGGTGGCAGAGCCCTGCTCCGTCCCCTCACTGTTCTCCCAGGATGCTATAGCCATGTTTGAATCTTCTGGGAAGGAGCGTGGAGATTTTTTTCTTCTGGATAAATGAATATCCAAAAAGACAAAAACCCTAAAGATACTGATGGTCAAGGGTCCTTGTAGGTGGGCTTATAATAGTATGAAGTAGCTGTGACACATAGCCTTTTATTTTATATTTTCATAACCCTGACTGGGGATTGAACCCACAACCTTGGTGCGTCGGGATGACACTCCAACCCACTTAGCTACCTGCCCAGGGTGACATATCCTTTCAAACTCAATCTAAATGTAGCCCAAAGTCAACTTCCCCTCAACCAGATTCCAAAAATGCCTAGAGCAACTCCAAAATCACTGCCACACAGTGGAGAGTGACACAGGGACTTCCTGATGGGAAGACAGACATCGTAGCCAATAGTGGTTCAAATACCTTACTTTCAATATTTATATCACCATGGGGGCATCTTGTTAGGGCCCTTCCAGGACCTTGGACACGAGACTCAAGTCTCAGCTGCACTAGCTTCAGGGTTAATTTGCCTCTGACAATAGTGATGCAATTTTGGAAAACAAATTAATGTTTAATTTAGACTTAAAAGTGTGATAACAGAAAGAAAAAGCGTTAACTGAAGAGTTGAAAGATAAAGTTGAGAAATCTCCCAGAAGTTAGAAAAACGTTAAAGGTATAGAAAATAAAAAACAATAAATATGAGGAAATTTAAAAATGGTCCCTAATCCACACAGGGGGAGTTTCGAAAAGACAGGGTGGAAAACCAGAGAAGATGAGCTTATTGGAGACATAATTTCCAAAGATTTCCACACTGGAAAGGGTCCTTGTCTGTCTGGGAGAAAGCTAGGAAAAGCAAGGCGTCTCAGAGTATAGTCCCACAACGCTGTGGAGGAAGAGAAGATTTAAGAAATCTGGAGAAGAAAAAAGTAGTCACGTGCGAAGTTTTGGAATCAGAGTAGCTCTAGACTTTTCATTGGGAGCACCGGAAAGTAAAAGACAACAGACAGCAATGCATTCCAATTTCTCAGGGACAGTTACAACCCATAACTCTATGTCCAGCCAAAAATATTATTAGTCCAATGTAAACACTGGAGTTTGAAAACATCAGACATGCAAAGATTTAGAAAGTTTATAACACAAGCAGTTTCTTTTTGAGGATAGGTGGATTAATATTCCTTAAACATGGCACAGAATCTATAGGTGCTGTTTAAAATTGATGATGAGGGGAAAGAGGGTTAGAACATGAAGCCTTTGGGGAAGGCTGGAGGGCCAGGGGGGTTCTGAAGACAGATGGTCTTCCCTGCCAGTTTTGTACTATTTGATTTTTTTTAAACCATGTGCATGTGTTAATTTTATTAAGAATAATTTAATTTGAAAATTGACAAGGAAGTGAATGGAAAGTGAGATGATGGAGCCACAACTGTAACAGAGTTAGAGACAGAGGTAGCAGAGAGTGAAGCCCTTTGTCCTTATTGCGGAGGGTTCTTCATGCACATGAAGCTCTGTGCCCCTCCCCAGGACTGCCAGAGGGAAATGCCAATATGCCACTGAGAGAGGAGGAAACCGAGGTGCGAAGGAGTTCACAGAGCTCGCTCCAAGTCACGCAGCCGGGAACTGGCAGCATGAAGGCTGACCCCAAGCCTGTCTGCTCCACCATGCAGTTTGAATGTTGGCAAACAAGTGAAGAAAGAGAGATTTCTATTGGGACCTAGAACACGGGGAAGACAGTGAGTTTTTGAGGGAGGAAACACACAAATGTTAATGTGAGTTGAAGGGAAAGAGTCACCAGAGGCCAAGAATCGAAACTACAGGAGAGAGCTGGAGTCACTGCTGTGAGTCTTAGAAAGTTGTGCGTGTGGCCAGGAGGGGGACAGTGCGCAGCTCGTGGACACGGGCAAGAGTCTGCGTTGGGAAGGAGTGGCCGCGTGGAGGGAGGTCATTACCGAGCTGGAGCGTAGGGAGCTTGTTGAAGTGATGGTGATGGTTTCTCCAGGAGGCAAGAGGCTTGTTTTTCTGTGAACAGTTGAGTAAAGGAGCCGGGGCTCTTTCCTGGGAAAGGCGGGAGCAGAGGAAGCTGGAACGTGACTGGCACACTCAGGAAAGTGACTTCACGAGTAAAAATGCAGCTCTCCTCACTGAATTCAAACTGCACATAAGCCAGCAATTATTGTTTTTTGTTTTGTCTTAGTGCATGTTCCAAGTTGCATGGTACTTCCTCTGGCAAGCCTCGAAGAGGGACACCAAGCCTGCATCAAGAACAGCCAAGCTGCTCTGACACCTGGAATTCTGAATGGGGCGACCTCAGCGTGACTCGGTCCTCCAGCGGTAACCTGGGTGCCGTGGGAAGTGAGGCGGGAACAGGGGCACGGCTTCCGGCCAGCAGCTGGGAGAGAGCTTCAGGATGCAGTTCTTAGCAGCTCTTTTGAGAGCAATAATACCGTAATGACGGGCACATGCCATCACGCATTTGTCCAAACCCACAGAGTGCACAACATCAGGAGTGAGCCCTAAGGTAAGCCATGGCCCCTGGGTGATGCTGATGTGACACTGTAGGTTCGTCAGTTGTAGCCAATGCACCAGGTCTCTCGTGAGTGACGTTGACAATGGGGAGGCGGTGTCTGGTGGGGACAGAGAGTATGTGGGGGGTACCTGCCACTCAATTGTGCTGCGAACCTAAAACTTAAAAAAAAAAGTCTTACAAAAATAACGCTTACAAAACATTTCAGCCAAAAAATGATGCTTTGTGGTGAAGAACAAAAGGACATTCGTTAGCACAGTTTTGTTGCGAGTTTTACGTGCAAGAGTTTTAGTCAGGGAACTTTTTAAAGTGGTTTTAAAAGGCATCCATTCACATATCTTAGGATACATTTTGTAGACATCTGTTGTTAGGACATCAGTACACATCTTAACCGTTAAAGCTATGGTTCTGTCTCCCTTTCTGTTCCTTCCCTGTTCGTTCATTGGCTGGAGGCCAGAGGCCTGAGAGCCTGGCTTCCTCAGTGTTTCAGTCTTGCAGCCCAGCGCTGCCACTCACGAGGTAGGATGGAAGCTGTCTGAGGGACATTTCCCTCGACTGAACTGCTCTTCACAGAGCGGTAGTGTTAAATTAGATAGATCATCGGGCATGCCTGGCACAGGCTGGGTGTGCATGCAATGCACTTGAACTTCTTTCCCTTGGAAGAACTCATAAACTAGTGGGTGGGGTGGAGTTTGACAAGTCCCCACCGCTGCATGGTGCTGGGCTGACACCTTTTTTTTTTTTAATGAAACAAGTCCTCAAACCCAGCAGAGTGAATCTTAGAGTCTAGAGGACCCCGGCTTTGTCTCTAAAACCCCGGCTGCGTGCAAGGTGCTGTTGAATTTGTGGGTAGGTGCTTGGCAGTTGATGAAGGCTTTCAGGGAACTGTGAATTAACTCACACTTGACTTTTGCTTTTGCAAACTCATGAGATCCCAGAAGCCTGGGGTCTGTTGTTGATTCACGCAGCCTCGTTCTGAGTCATTCAGGTACAGGGCGTGTGTGTCAATGGAAACTGTGCGGCGGGGTTTTGCCTTCACATCTGCAGGACGAGAAGCCAATGTTGGCCAGCCCCTGGGTGGGACTGCCTTCGCTGGGGCAGGGCAGGGCAGGGCAGGGCAGGGCAGGGCAGGGCAGGGCAGGGCAGGAGTGCCTTGAGCTTGTCACACAGCCGGAGCTGACCAAGGCCAGCGCCTCTCACTCTCAGGTTCAGGAGCATCTAAGCGGCAGAAAATCGGGCGAGATGCATGCATTGAGATTTGGCAGCACCTCCCAACTAGAAAGGCAAAGAGCGCCAGCCCCCAACCCGGCCCCTGGGGCTTTTACCCTTCGGGACTTCCTGAGCTGCCCGCGCGGGCTAAGCAGCTGCCTGCCCACCTCCTGAAAGGCCTCTCAGTACCGGCCAGAATCTGGGGCACCCTGCCCGCCTGGCGCCCAGCCGTGGGAGGGGAACCCCCAGCAGCCGCTCGCCTGACCGACGCCGGCCCATCTCACCCTGCGCCCCGGGAAAGCCACTTTCTGCCCCGTAGACCTCAAGTTTCGAGGCGGCATCGGGATGGGGGTGGGAGTGGAGGTGAAAAGTGGAGGCACGTCCCGTGCGTCCCTTCCCTGGCCCCTCGCCTCCCAAGCCTCCCGCAGTCCCTTCTCAGCCTGTTCCCCAGAGCGCGGTCGGGGTCCCGTTTCCCCTGACTGCGCAGCAGCGGCCCGGGGCGCCCAGTCGTGACCTCGAACCTCCGAGGGCTGCGAGGACAGGGGACCAGAGAGGTGGGCTGCGGGACGCCGAGCAGTCCTCTGAGCCCTAGTACTTTTCGGGAAAAATGTTCCCAAAGGCCCTTCACCTCCTCTCCTCCCCAAGGCTCGGCAGAGTGGTCTCCAGCGCCTGAGCCCGGCCGGCAGGGCGTGGGCACGATTTATAATTAGAATCCAGGGGGCACCAGGCTCCGCCCCTTCTGTTGTGGTTCTTCTTTCTGTTGGCTGTTGGGGGAGGGGCGCTTCTGCCCCACACCTTTCCTGGATGGTGCCTCTCAGCAGCCGAGATCCGGGCAGCCCGGGTCGGCAGCGGTGGGCGCGGGAGGTTGGGGCAGAAGCTCTCCCCGCCCCTTCCTAAGGAAGCCGCCCGCCTGGGCCGGCGCTCCGCCCGCAGCACGCTACGGCAGTGGCTGGCCAATGGAGAGGGCGGCTGCGGAGGAGGGGACCCCGACTCCACAAGTGCTGAGCGCGCCGCTGTCAGGCGCCAGCAGCAGCAAGATGACGGGCGCGCAGTGCGGACCCACAGCTCTGCGGACGCGACTTCGTCCGGCCTGAGCGAGGTAGGGACGCGGGCCGGGGCGCGGGCCAGGGCCGGGGCCGCCGTGTGGCCGGAGGGCTTCGGGGTCCCAAATGCACTGTTAGACCGGAACGAAGCAAAACAAAAACTTTTCGAACACCCATCTCCGGGCGCTGAAAACATGCATCTCTGGGCAACGAAAGAGCCCAGCACGGTCGGGTTGCTCTTGGGCACTTGCGATTTATGAAGTTTGGAAAAGGGTCAAGTCCCAATTGTGGAACCGACCGGCGGTAGGAGGTAGTGGAAGCTGCGGTGGATCGCAGGGGGCGCAGGGAAGGCGCTTATTTCTGGAAACCCTATAGACAAAGAATATTGGGGGAGGAGGGGTAAGCGTTAGACTTGCACTTGCAGGCCCGCGGAGTTGAATTAGATGGGGCTCGCGGAGCTCCTGGGCGCGAGAGCTTCTGCTGTCCCGGGATGGGTGGGAGCGCCCGCGCCCCAATTCCACTTTGATCCCATTGCCGCCGTGCCTTGCACCGCTAAAACAGCTTACAAGTAGACTTCTGCTAACGAAGGCCACGTCGCGTTCCCTCCGCACTTTCTGGATCTCTGCGGAGGGGACAACGTGCTGGGGGAGGGCGGCAAATAGAGCGGCTCGCGGTAGCTCCCCCAGTGAGTTTCTGCAGGGCAGCTTTGCCCTGGGCGCCAGGAACGCAGAGGCATGCATTGTTATCTGGGGGGGGGGGGGGTCACTTCTCTGCGTCGGCGATAGCCACGTTAACTAGAAATACTCCTTTATACAATCGAGGAGTGTACGAGACTCCGGGAGTTTACTGCAGTCTCTCACAAATGGTTTTCCCTGGGCTGCTTTAGATGTTCTTGCATTGGCTACGAGAAAAAGAAAGGAAGGGCAGTTGCTTGGCGGAGGCGCTGAGTTTTCCTGTTTATCTCTAGTCCAGGGCGGGCCTGGCCGCCCAGACCACGCAGCACCCTCGAACCCCAAACACACCTGCTGCCGAGTTATTAATAGAGCCCCGACATGATTTAGCTGTCAAATGACTTTCGTGCCTATCTACTTTCTAGCAGGACAGTTAGGACATGGTTCTTGTCTCTCTCAGCTGATGGCAGCGGCGTGCAGAAATGTGCGCCTGCACCTCGTTTGAGCGGTTGGGTCTCCTCCTAGGAGCCCGGGAGCCCGGGAGCCCGGGAGCCGCTGGGGGAGGGGGGGGGCGTGCTGCTGGCCAGGTGGGGGGAAGTGAGGGAGGGGGGAGGAGAGTGAGAGGGAAGGAGTAGGGTCGAAGGGGCTGGCTTCTCCATTTTTCCCATTTCCATTTGCGTGGACGTGACCACAGGGAGACTTTTCTTCTTGGAGTTTTCAGTTGGGGTGAGTTTTTATTGTCGGTCACTCTCTTAATCTTTTTTCCCCTTCTTCCTTTTTCCTATTTTAAAAACCAGTTTGGTTTTTGTTTCAAAAGATGAGAGTTTGATTATTTAAAAAAAAAAATCCCTCTCCCTGCGTTCTCCCCAAGTTTCCTTAAAACAAACCCACAAACCTGGAGCAGTGCCTTAGCTAGGGTGAGGTGTGCCAGCGCGCTGTGGCTTTTTCCCTGACTCTCTTTGTAACTTGTTTCAAGGCTGCGGTTCCAAGACCTCTGCAGCCCAGACACTCGGAAAGCCTGGATCTCTCCCGCTGAAGCACCCCCCGCCGCCAGCGCCGGCTCTCTCTCCGCCTCGCCCTGCCCTCTAGCGTTCTCGGCGGAGCAGCGCCACCCAGGCACCTGGGGCCCGCCCGCGGTGCGCACCATGGGGTCCACCGGCTCTCCGCTGGTCGAGGCCCTCCGCCGCCGCTCGGTCTCCGACTACGTCAACTATGACGTCATCGTCCGGCATTACAACTACACGGGAAAGCTGAAGCTGGGCACGGAGGAGAGCGGCCTCAAAGTGACCTCGGTGGTGTTCATTCTCATCTGCAGCTTCATCATCATAGAGAACGTCTTTGTCCTGCTGACCATTTGGAAAACCAAGAAATTCCACCGGCCCATGTACTATTTCATCGGTAACCTGGCCCTCTCGGACCTGTTGGCAGGGGTGGCCTACGCCATCAACCTGCTCTTCTCCGGGGCCAACACCTACAAGCTCACGCAGGTGCAGTGGTTCCTGCGGGAAGGGAGCATGTTCGTGGCTCTGTCGGCGTCCGTGTTCAGCCTGCTGGCCATCGCCATCGAGCGCTACATCACCATGCTGAAGATGAAGCTGCACAACGAGAGCAACAGCTGCCGCTCCTTCCTGCTCATCAGCGCCTGCTGGGTCATCTCGCTGGTGCTGGGCGGCCTGCCCCTCATGGGCTGGAACTGCGTGGGTGCGCTTCCCGGCTGCTCCACGGTGCTGCCGCTCTACCACAAGCACTATATCCTCTTCTGCACCACGGTCTTCACCGTGCTCCTGCTCTCCATCGTCATCCTCTACTGCAGGATCTACTCCCTGGTCAGGACTCGCAGCCGCCGGCTCACCTTCCGTAAGAACGCGTCCAAGACCAGCCGCAGCTCGGAGAAGTCGCTGGCGCTGCTCAAGACGGTGATCATCGTGCTGAGCGTCTTCATCGCCTGCTGGGCGCCGCTCTTCATCCTGCTTCTGCTGGATGTGGGCTGCAAGGTGAACACCTGCAGCATCCTCTTCAAGGCGGAGTACTTCCTCGTGCTGGCCGTGCTCAACTCCGGCACCAATCCCATCATCTACACCTTGACCAACAAGGAGATGCGCCGGGCCTTCATCCGGATCCTGTCCTGCTGTAAGTGCCCCAGCCGAGAGGCCGCGGGCAAGTTCAAGCGCCCCATCATCGCGGGCGTGGAGTTCAGCCGCAGTAAGTCAGACAACTCGTCTCACCCCCAGAAGGACGATGGGGACAACCCAGAAACCATAATGTCCTCGGGGAACGTCAACTCTTCTTCCTAAAACTGGAAGCTGCTGACCCATGGGGAGTGTTCTTGCACGGTCACCCACCACCCAATGTTTGCAAAAGTCTCTGTGCCTCAGCGCTGCGAGGGAGGAGCTGCGGGAGCCGTGGGAGGGTGGGAGAGGAAGCCGACAGGCCCGCGGTGCCGGGCGGGGTCCTGGGTACAGTTAGTCCTGTGAACAATGCGCTGGGGAAGGGTGGAGAGCAGGTCTGAGCCTGGAGTCTGTTTCCTCCCCCAGCCCCGGAGCCTCGATTTTGCACTGAGCCAAAGGTCTAGCATTGTCAAGCTCCTGAAGGGCTCCCTTGGCCCTCCTCAAAGACCAAGGGCCCCTTGTGGGGGTGTCGGTCTGGAGCTTTGAAGAGGAGACGTCTCTTTCACTTCAGTTTCCAGCCATGTGAGTGGGTGCACTTCTGCTTCTCTGGCGATGCTCCGGAGCCCACCCTCCCTTCCCCTTCCCCTACCTGGCGCTCAGTGGGGCCGGGGTGTGGCATGGCCCCTTTCTCCACTGGCTGCAGCTGATAGGCGAGTCCAGGAGGCAGACTGAGAGGGCACGGCTTGCCGTGTCTGGCAGTTTCATTTGCTGAGGCCAAAGTTTCCACGAAACCTGGATCTGTTTTTTGGAATTTGGTTGTCGTCACTTTGATTTTTTTTTTTTGTTTTTGGACGTCTTTACAATGGAATGTGTCACAGTGCCCTGCCATTGTGGCTGAAGTCTGCCCAGGAAGCCCAGCTTATCTAAAGGGTCTCAGCCAGGAACCTGGGTGTCCTAGGAGAAACAAAGGCACAAAGCACAGTGAAAAGCGGGACTGAGGGGTGGACTTGGTGAGCCCAGAGGGGTTTCCTCATGAGTTTGTCTAAGGCCTGCACCATCGGCCTTTGGCGCTTTTGTTGGTGTTTTTATTCCAGAGAGTTGTGTAGGTCACTGCAACAGGTGGTTGGATTCTGTTGTGTTCCAAGCGTTCTTCATGGTTTTTGAATGTATTTGTTTCAGCATTTTATTGGAGTTTCCTAACCTGTGTTAACACCAGTGAATGTGTATTTCTAAAGAAAGTATCACCCTCTTTGTGCCCTTAAAGCATTACTTTAACTGGTAGGGAGTGCCAGAGGTTTTTCAGTTCATTAAATAGTTCGTGGGACATGAGTGTAAATGTTACAAAGAATAAAAATACATTGCTGTCTGTTTAGTGTGGTTTTCAGTGCAATTAAACCAAGAAATGTCTTTAAAAAAAAAGTATTTAATAGGTTTCTGACTTTTGTGGATCATTTTGCACATAGCTTTATCAACTTGTAAACATTAATAAACTGATTTTTTAAAAAGATTCCTTTGTGGAGAGTATGTTAAAAATAATTACTAAGATCTTTTATTTCATTCCATGGCTCTTTAGAATCAAGGTTAAGGGCAAATGCCTGTTATTGTTTAAAAGATTTTTACCTTAACAGACGAGGATATAAAACAAATGTGCCCTGGCTGGTGTGGCTCAGTGGATGGAGTGCCGGCCTGCGAACCGAAGGGTCCCCGCCGGTGCAATTCCCAGTCAGGGCACAGGCCTGGGCTGTGGACCAGGTCCCCGATATGTGGGGCATGTGAGAAGCAAGCACACATTGATGTTTCTCTGCCTCTCTTTCTCCCTCCCTTCCTCTCTCTCTGAAAATAAATAAATAAAATCTTTAAAAAAAATTTTAAAACATGTGGTTTGTTTAGAAACCACTCTTTCAGGAAGAGAAACTTCAATATGTGAACCTGACGAGCAGTAAAGAATGAAAAACCACCTCCCTCTAAATACCGCACGGCAGGGAAATGTAAATGTTCGACTTGAATATCACATCCACACCAAGCTAAATTTAGTCCAGTAATTCGGTCCGAAAACATGGGTTTTTAAAGTAATAACACGGAACAGCGTGGTTGTAAATCTAATGTGAATTTTTAAACGGTGAGACTCATTGGTCAGCTGAAACATATCAACAAAAGCTTACATTCTTGGCTTGCTACCAGCATCCTGGGGAAGTGGGGTGCGGGCACGAGAGACAATAGCAAATCACTTAATTTTTCAGGGCGCTGCCTCGGTCTCTCCCAGTCCACCCCCTGAACCTTCTAGAGCTACCCAGCGTCCCTGAAGCAGCGAGTTGCAGCCCCAGGCTGAGTCGAAGTCACCTTCTCTCTGAAAACTTCCAGCTCATACTATCTGCAGGCTCTTAACATCCCCAGCCATTGATTTCTCCGACTCTGAAGCGAGAGCGAGCATACTGCGCAAGCAAAACAGAATTCTTGCCCTAGTTACCGTTGGTGGTATTGTCATTTTCACTGGGGGGTTGGATGGAAGCATTCTGGTGCGCCTGGCTCTCTGGTGCGATTGTTATTCGGAATGTGTGCTTCCACGTGTCATTGAGTGTGCACAGGACACAGTTGGGACGTGAAGATAAACCTCACGTAATAGGGTGGGTGTCATTTCTGGGTAAGGTTAACTGTGGGAAACAGAAGTGTGCTCACTAAGGAAGCCCTAGGTCACAACCCCCGGCTTCCTGAAGGAAATGCCAAAAATGCTCCAAAGACAAAAGGCTGGAAACAAACTGGAAGGTCTGTCCATCTGTCTGCCAAGGCGGAAGGCGTGAGCTCATACCTCCCTCACTTCCTAGAGGTCCCATTACACAGCCAGCCTAATGGCAAAGCAAGTCCATCTGGGGTTCCTGGGGACGATAAAGGGGTCCTGCCCCGGGATGTGGCTTTCTAAGCATAGCGTGACTCACTCCACCTGGGGGAGATGAGGCAGGACAGCTGGCCTTGGTGGGGAGAGGGGCTGGGCACCAGGGAGGACAGCCTCGCTTGCCTACTTGGGAGCATAGGGTCCAGCGATGAGATACGCTTTTTTCCTGGAAACCGCAGGCTGTGCATTTCATTCCAAGACGGCCAGGCCGTCATGGATGGTTTTCCAAGGCATGGGTAGGACAGATCCCTGGTTCTGGTCAGGGCACTGTGGCTGTGAGGAAAGGCATCTTGGTTGTATGCCAGCGTGAGTGTCTGGGTTTAATTCAGTATGTCCTGAGCATAGAAGATGGAAAAAGCAAACAAATTAAACTCCAGTAACTATATGTTTATACTAAAATAAACATCCATCAAATTTTGATTAAAACATGTAGAATTTTAAACAGTCTTCTCAGCACTTGACATATTCCTGTTTTTATTTTGAGATTTATTTACTTTTAGAGAGAGGGGGAGGGAGGGAGAAAGAGAGGGAGGGAAACATCAATGTGCAAGAGATACATTGATTGGTTGCCTCTCACGTGCCCCCAATTGGGGACCTGGCTCACAACCCAGGCATGTGCCCTGACCGGGAATCAAACCAGCAACCTTACGGTTCACAGACTGATGCTCAACCCCCTGAGCCACACCAAGCCAGGGCTTGACATATTCTTGTAAAAAGGTACCATTGCTTCATAAATGTTTAGCAGAGTTACAAAATGACATCAGATAATACTTTATTCCCAACTATATCAAGTCTGATTATAACTTTACAGAAACTTCAAATAAAAATCTTGCCTTGTAGCCCTGGCTGGTGTAGCTCAGTGGATTGAGCGTGGGCTGTGAACCAAAGGGGTCACCAGTTCAATTCCCAGTCAGGGCATGTACCTGGGTTACGGGCCAGGTCTCCAGTGGGGGCCACGTGAGAAGCAACCATACAATGATGTTTCTCTCCCTCTCTTTCTCTCTCCCTTCCCCGCTCTCTAAAAATAAATAAAAATCTTAAAAATCTTGCCCTGTGGCTCTGTGGTGGGAGGGGGGCATCCTTCTGTAAACCCAAAGGCTGCTAGTTCTATTCCCGGTTAGGGCACATTCCTGGGTTGCAGGTTCAGTCCCTGATCAGGGCGCTTGTGAGAGGTGACTGATTGATGTTTCCTTCCCTCTCTTCCCCTCTCTCTAAAAATAAATAAATAAAGTCTTTTTAAAAGATCTTGTTTTCAAGTATGATAAGTAGAAAAATTTCTTTAACTTGAGCCACTATTATTAGAAATTCATGCTTTCATAGTAACGGGAATTTTGCATTCATGCTAATTACACACTGGATTCTATTTTAGTAATGTCAGCCCTTGGGTTGTGATTTATGGCATCTCTCCTTTCCCCCTCCTCAGTGTATAAAAAGTAAAGATTTTAGCTTTACTTTTTTTCAAATTGGGTTAATTTCTGCCCTGGAAATGGTCCTGTGTTAAGGATATGCCCCAGGCCACAATACCCTTGTAGTACTTCTAACCTAGACTGTGCTTTTGGGTGACGTCGCCTCCTCATGCCGCCATTCAGTACATCGCTGGGACCCGCGGGTTTGCTGGGCACAGCGAGTGCGGCTCTGTTGGGAACCACTCCCTGAATTGCCGCTTCAAAAGGGTGGTGGGCTCCACTGGAGAAACCCTCCGAAGTGAGGACCGGACCTTTACGAGAATCTAAATCTTAGCAACTGAATTTTCCATCGAGACGTGAGGGATAGCACTCCAGTGACACATGAAAAATTTCTACCTATAAAACAAAGATTTGGTCTTATAAATAGTCACTGGCTCACAAATGAATCCATAGTGTTGGGACTAAGGAGTTTGTATGATCTCTGTGTCATGTAAGAGCTACTATCTTTTCAGTCTCGTTCGCTCCACACCCGGCTGGAAAGGTGTTTGCTGAGGACATCTAGCTGTTTGAGACCAAACTAGATTGATCTCATTTGTCTCTCAACTAATTAGATCCAACTAAATATGTCTATATGTTTCTAACTAAGTTTTAAACGTTTTGAGGAAGGACTCACACGTAACCAAAAGAAACCTTTATACAGGATCTTTTGTTCCACATAAGTGGACACCTTAAGTTCTGATGAGAAATCATAATAAATTGCATCATTTCCCCCACCCAACCTTCCTGCTTTTTTGATGTCTGCTTCATGTGGTCCAAGGAAAGGGACTCAAAATATTCTTCTACATACACCATGGCCTTCACTGCCAACTTACTGGCTGGGTAGGGTCATCTCGCAGAATGCCTAAGCAAGCACAGCGTCTGCTTGAATCATGCAAAACCTTTCAATTATCTACGACGAGAAAGGATTTTGAACCGGTGGTTGAAGGAGCTAGGAGAGCCAGGAAGAAGATAACTCTGAGTGAGGGTTAGACCTCATCTAACTCAGTCTTTTCTCGGCCCTTGGGCAGAGCTGGGGCTACGAGCAACCTTGGTTCTGGATGAAGATGCTGCGCCTGATTCATCCTGTACTCCCTGCCCTTTCTTCTTGGATTCAGGCTTTCAAGCGATTCCTATTTTTCCCATGCTCTCCTTTTCATCCCTTTGAGGACCAAGGATTAAAAATCAAAATTAGCTCTGTGCATATATCCACGAGCAAAAGCCAAGCGTGGATGGCTGATTTGACCAGGCACTGCTACATTTTGTTTTACTGAAGCACCTTCCTGTGACCACCAACCAGCTTCTATGTTAACCATGGGTAAACACCCTGTGGTAAGTGCCCACTGCGGAATACTATTCAGCGATCAAAAAGGAACTACTAGTGATGCTGGCTGCTCCTTGCATAAATCTCAAAACCTTAAGCTGAGCTCCAGAAGCCAGCCAGCCACCAAAGAGGACATGCTGTGTGATTCTGCTTAGGCAAAATCTACTGAGACAGCCACCAGAGGAGTAGTTGCCTGGGGCGGAGGGTAAACTGCCAAGCAGGACAAGAGGACCTTTCAGATTGGTAGCAATGTTCTGTATCTGCATTTTGAAGGTGCTGTTTACTTGGGTGTATACATTTGTCTAAACTTACCCAACAATGACCTTAGGACTTGTGAAATTAAAAAGCAGTGTGGTGGGCTTCCACTTTTGAGCCTGAGGATTATTGGGGTCTTTCCCTGTGAAATTATCGAGCAAGATTACCAAGAGCTTAGTAGAATGGGAGCCATGTTTCAATGTGTCTCACAGAGGGGACAGACTCGTTTCCAGTGTCCCCCGAGGCCCCCAACCAGAACGTCAAAGTGCTCAGTCATTGCGACCCGATGACGCTCTCTCTGCTTCTAGGCGACGAGACTTTGTGCGTCGGAAGGTATTTCTGTGTCTGGGGGGAGTCTCGGGGGTTGTGATGCACAACAGTCTTAGCGCTCTGCGTTGCATTTTAAGAAACTCTGTGGGCACCCTGGCAGGGGTCCCGAAACATTCTTGTCCCAGTGGCATGCAGACTGGGGGTGGAGGGGGTGCCCAACTGTTTCTTACCACCTGAGCCAATGTATGAAAGGCCAGGTAATAACACGTGTGTGGGGGCAAGTGCTGCCTTGTTAGACGGCGGTGGGCAGGGTGATGGGCAGAGACGGGAGACAGGGAAGGCAGGCCCCGAGCTCTTGAGGACAATGTAAGCTTTTGTGATGGGACCTCTTGTCCGCCTGGGCTCAGCCCAGTCAGTGGGCTCCTTCCTTCAAGCAGCTCTGCCAGTCACTGCAGAAGTGCCGCAGGGCCTGCCGGCGCCCTGGCGCCCACTGATTAGGAAAGCTAGAAAGGGTGCATGGGGGCCGAGAGTAATGGCTTATCTACTTCCCTCCAGCGCCAATCCCATTATCACTCCACCTTTCTGCTTTTTGTTGATACCGGGACAGAGAGAACAGCCCTAGGGGAAGCCCTGGTTGGCTCCTGCTCCCTGCTCCCACTCCTCCTGTTGGGCGCACCCAGCATTCACCATCTGCTGTAGGAATGCTGGCCCTAGGCTGTGTGCTGCGTTCGCTGGTTCTTGTCTTCACAGACGCCCAGGATTGACGCCTTCCCCTAGCTCTGGCGCTTAGGGGACTCCTTCCCTTTGGGGTCCAGGGAGTCTGTTGTTGATGTAAGCACCCCCCAAGCCTGTGAGCAACTTTGCAATACGAGTTTATTGGAGCCCAGACTGATGACAATGGCGAGGAAAACAAGATCGCCAAGCGCTCCCGAGAATACCAGTGTTGCAGTTTCTTTTATGCATTTGTTATCCAGGAGGGAATGTGAAGGAAGGTGACCTGAAAGTGGAAGAGAGCAAGGCAGGGATGGGGGTCCCAGGAGAGTTAACAAGATTACCTGCTCTCTCTGCACTTCAAGAGCTCAGCAAGTGCAGGGATTGCTTAAGGAAAAGACAAACCTTTCACTCAAAACACTTACGCGCCTGGGACGTGACTAGTCTCCATGACGCGCCCAGTTAGGAATTTATGATCGGGTCACCCTGTGAGGTCGCGTTCCCCAGGACACTTTTTGTCCCCAGTGACATGGCAAGAAAGAAGCTGTTTTCACGAGTGTGCCCACGGTGGCGGCACACCTCCTCTCCTAAGTTGCGCTCTTCAGCAGTCTGAAAGAATTTCATTGCACAAATGCAATTAATGGTGGGACCTTCTGATCTTTGGCTTTTATTTAACCAACATCTCAAAATGACTGTAAGGGAAATGAGCATTTCGAGTTGGAAAGGAGCAGCGTCCTTGATGGGAGGACCGTGTTCAGTTTTTCAGATTACTCTAGGCCCCATGTGAAACCAGCACTATTTTCAGCCTCTGCCTCCCCTGGTTTTGTGCTCTGCTTCTGAGAGCCCGGCTGTGAAAGCTGCCGGGTGTGGGGCCGTTGGGTTCAACTGGGTAAACGAAGCCTGAATTTGAATGTCTTCACTCAGATAAGCCTCATTTGACCTGGCTGAAAGAGAAAGGGCACAAAAATGCCCAGCTCGAGAGGAAACAGGACACACGTCCTGAATTATTAGTACCTTGCCCAGCAAACTCATCTCAAGGTTAAAAAAAAAATCACAAATTATCTAGAAGACCAGAGAGAGCAGTCTCGGTAGGTCTTTTGTGTGTGGTGTGTTTCTGGGATGACCTGTGCCAGGGGGCTGGGGTGGTGACTGGAGCAGCCCCCCAGGACCCCAGGACTCTGCCCGCCAGCTTTGTACCTGACCCCACTGAAGCCCAGGTGGCCCTCTCACGTTCGAGAAGGCCAGCAGCTCAGATGCCCACTCACCATCACCAGATCTACCCCTCAGAGGTGCGAAAGAGAAAATAGCAGGCTCAAAATGGCGTCACTTGTGCTCAAACCCTGTGATCCCAAACCTAGATTGAATACCTAACCTCACTGCAATTTCAGCCTCTCCCAGGACTGGAATTTCAAGCCAATCCGCTTGGAATTTTTCTGAATCACACAGTAAAGGAATCTGTCTGATAAGCTACCCCTGCTTTCCTCTAAAGGGAGGTGTCCTTGCCTAAAATAACCTGCTCAACTTCTTTGTCCCATCCTCTTTCTGCCTCAGAACTTTCTGTGCCTACCACCTCTTGGAGCACCCTTTCATTGATAGATGGAGTGCCGCCCGATTCATGAATCGCCTAAGGAGGCCAGTTAGGTCTTCAGATTTACTCCGTTGAACTTTGTTTATTGACAAGGGTGTACCGGTGGGAGGAACCAAGGTTTCATTCTTTGGTACAAAGGAAATCATATTTATTACTAATTTCAGAGTTTCTCTGGTGCCTGTCTAGACAGTTCAGACAAAAACAAATGGAAGTCATCCGTAAAATCATGTTCTAAAATAGAAGTCTCGTGCTAAATCACTTGTAAAGACATTAAATACCGATCGTATGCCTGGAGATTGTTCACTCCCCAAGCTTCTGCAGCTCTTTCGTGGCACCAGAAATAGCGGTCAGCTCTCTCACATGCTGTTCTGCCTCAGCGAGTTTGAGCGGCCACCTGCAGAAATAGTTCTTGGTTTCTCTTCCTTGTCTAGATGCTGGTCAGGGAAGCATTTAGAAAAACACGGATTTTCGTGTTCTCATTCGCATGCACAAAGTGAACTAGGGTATCAAAGAATTGCCTGGGTTATTCCATCTGTAAGATCCTTTGCCTCAATTTTCTGAATATTTTATATTTTTGTGTTGATTTTTAGAGAGAGAGGGGAAGAGAGAGAGAGAAAGAGAAAGCAGGGCAGAGAGAGAGAGAGAGAGAGAGAGAGAGAGAGAGAATCAATGTTCTCTTCCACTTATTCATCCCTTCATTGGCTGCTTCTTGCATGTGCCCTGACCAGGGATCCACCCGCAACCTTGGCATATGGGGATGATGCTCTAATCAACTGAGCCACCCGGCCAGGGTGATTTTCTGAATATTTTTTGTCAGTATTTTTCCCAGCTGAATTATTATACCATAGTAAACACCATGGTTAGGGGTTGCAGCATTACTAGGGATTTAGGAGACCTCCTAATTTAAAGCAGCAGAAAGACCCCTCTAATAACACAGAGTGTGACAAGCAGTTTTATATACATTATCACATTTTATCTAATCACTTGATTAGTTATTCCTTTACAAACATGCTCATTCAGTGACCCCCTCCCCCTAGAATTTGTGATTTTGAATCATGGCACTGACTAGCAAAAATGGAAATGTGTTGAAGTAATTTAAAGATCTGCAGGTGATTTGTGTGAAATAGATTTCTGCTCTCTGTTCATTTTTTTTTTTTTAAAGGAATTCAATACAAGCTAGTTTAGTTACTGAACTTGTTAGCAGGGTAAAGTTCAAGGAGATTCCTGACTGCACTCTCCTTTCCTTCAAGGGCTCCTTGGGGACAGGGGCTGTACCTAGGTGGCAGGGGTTGAGCATTTGGATGGACTCATCTGAGTTTTCTGTGAGACTTGTAAAGTGGCCAGTGCTGGATGTTCTCCCAAAGTCTAGGTGGCTAGCTAACCAAGGCTCTCTGTTTCGTGCTTGATGCGTGTGTGTGCACCAATAACTAGATGTGCACAGCAGCGAACTACAGGGGGGTTGGTCATCTGGCATCTTTGGTGCCTACATGAACTTCAGATTTCCCCTGGAGAAAAAAATCGCTCCGTCTTCTGTCTTCTCAGAACAGGAACGGATGAGCCACTTTTTCCCTAAAGGAAAAAATTTAAGACAAATAGATTAATTCAATGAAATTCTCAACATTGAAAACCTAAAGTATTTTTAACTTAAAAAAATGCACAATTAGGGTTTTTTTTTGTGTTTTGAAGTAGACTTTTTTTTTTTTTCCCAAAGGGAAACTCTATCAAACTTTTAAGGGCAGAATCTAAAGCAGTACAAGATGGAAAAATTGCAATTATTTCCATTGAGTTTTCCGTATAAAAATATAACAAATACTGCACAATAAAATGGTGACAATTCCCACAGTGAATATTAGTGCTAAAGTCTTAGGTGAAATATCAGCAAACAGAATCTAGGACTACAGTAAAGGGATTATTATACATCACAACCAAGTGAGATTTATTTCTATAATTAAAAGATGATTTGAGCCCTGGCCGATGTGGTTCAGTGGATTGAGCACTGGCCTGTGAACAGAAAGGTCGCCGGTTCAATTTCTAGTCAGGGCACATGCCTGAGCTGCGGGCCAGGTTTCCACTGGACCACGTTTTTCTTCCTCTCTTTTTCCCTCCATCCCTTCTCTCTAAAAATAAATAAAACCTTCAAAAAAAAGGTAATATTAATAAAATTCTTTATACTAATAGGACTAAGGAGGAAAATATGATGCAAAAGATGGAATTGATAAAATTTAGTGATTTTGCGTACAGAAAACACTCAGACAAGGAGTGTGTGGCTATGCCATAAATAATTAAATCCATTTGTTCTATCCCGAATCGTATCATCAAGCCTCTTGAATTAAAACTTGAAGCACTAGCTGGTGAAGCCGGAGACAGAAAGACATTTCTGCTGTTACCTCGGTTCTTCCGTGAGAAGAGAAAAGCAAGCAAGAGAGAAAAGGCAGAGGTTTCCTTTTTGGGGAACTTAGGCTGCAGAAACTCTCACACTCACGCTAAATGCTGTGTGTGCGTGATTGGGTATTGCTGTACTCCATCACTGACCAGGATGAATGACAACCGATGGCCATGGGCGAGGCCTCTGGCTCCCTCACCACACCCTTGGCTCCCCGTGGCCCCGCCGCTGCTGCGAGGACAGGGCTGGTTGGGGTCGGGGTGGGGGAGTGCTGAGGGCCTCCCCTACTGGTGCCTGCCTCGTGGCTCAGCCTTTCTGCTTCCGAGACTCCCCCTGGGCCACAGAGACAGCTCACCTGGGGTGGAAAGTGCTCCCTAGTCTTTGGATTCACTTCTGCCTCTGAGGTTTTTGTGTTATGGCTGGAAGCCTTTTGGAATGACAGAATGTCCACTTTGATGCTGAGAAAGGCCACTTCTTGGGCATGACAAGAAGTCTGGTTCTTCAAGATGCACTATGTATTTTGAACTGATAGCCTTTGTATGGGGCAGTGTCCCTGATAGGACCAACAGTTCTAGTTGAAATAGGAACGGCCCCTCTCATGGTGTCCCAGTGACCTGCTGGGGTCCTGTGCCTCCTGTTGCTGCAGCCGGAAGCTCTGGTGGACAAGGTCTTCTATCGCTTCCAGAAGGGGACCCTACTCTTCGGCCAGAAGACACAGTAGGCACTCCACCGAACCTGACACTGACCGCCAGCAAATTGTCTGATGCACGCATGTGTGTGTGTGTGTGTGTGTGTGTGTGTGTGTGTGTTCAAATCTTATTTGTTTTTTCATTAAATTTATTGGGGTGGCATTGCTTTATAAAATTACATAGGTTTCAGAGGTAATTTTATAATACCTCAATTCTATAGTACAATTCTGTAATACCTCATCTGCATGCTGTAGTGTGTGCTCACCACCCCAAGCGAAGTCTCCTTCCATCACCATGTGTCCCCCTCTTCACCCTCTCCCCGCCCCCCTTTCCCTTGGTTGGAGGGATGGATGGCTTTTTGGAAGCAATCCGCGGTTTTGTCAGAAAGAGTTATTTAGGCAAAATTTTTGCCTTGTAGATAAAATAAGCCCATGGAGAGTTGGGAGGAATTAAATAAACATCGAAGGAAGGAAAGCAGGAGGAAGATGAGTCTGACCTGCCGTGGTCACGACGTGCTGTGCCTCCCTCGCCGGTGAGGCCGGACTCGGGGTGCAGACCGGGTTTGGTCACTGCAGGGCTGAGTGTGGCGTGGCTGTCGTGGGGCTTGGAGGTTTGCACCTCGTGGACTCGGAATTGCGTGCCTGTGTTACGGCAGCGAGTTCACCGCACACTTTGCGTTTCCTTTGAGTGAAGGATGTCACGCAGCTGGCAGGACGCTTCCGTGTGGAGGGAAGGAATCAGAACACTTCCTTGTTGGAAGCACTTTGACTCCTTCTCTACCTTCCACTAAATCAATCAGAAGGATTGATCGAATCTGGAAGATGGATCTGGAAGAGCAGTTTGTATTCCATACAGAAGGCGTGTCAGCCATCGGGGTTACTCCAGTTCAGCCCTCTGCAACCTTTTTCCCTCCCGGCGCGCATAAACTACTTACTAGAATTCTGTGGCGCATCAAAAAATACATTTTTGGCCCATCTGACAAAAAATGGGTATAATTGTGATTGATTACAAACAAAAAAAAAATCATAGTAATTACCTAACCTTTTTGCTCCAAAATGACTTAAAAAAGCCAGGTGCCTAGACTTGTATATAAGGATTTCTAGTACCAAGAATGAAGAAATCAGGTGCAACCTTATTATGCGACATGACCAATAAGAGGCAACTCAATTATATGACCCATAAATTATGGCTCAAGACAGGGCATTCACACCAGACGGCTATTGTTGTGTTGGCTGTTGCCATTTTTCAATCTGACAATCTAAGGGGAAAGAGGTCACAGCCCCTGACTCAATAGTCAGGCACTGCATGTTTTACAACTTCTGGCGGCTCCCCGGTAGCGGGCCGCTGTTCTAGTTTCTCTGGGCTGTGAACGACCCGCATTCTCTGTACACCCCTCCACGGACCTGTCTGTAATTTGGAGCAAGCTGTAGCCTGAACTCTAAGTTCAGATTGAAACCTGCCTGTGGCAGATGAAGTGGCAGCGCTAGGGCCTCCCTGGCGTGGATTTAAGGACGGAGCGGCCCAGTTGGAGGCTGCGGCGGCCTTGTTTCCACATTGTGGAGCTGGCCGGGCATCCCTGGGGGCTGTGGCTGCCCCCTCGAGGCCCCTCTGGGAGGAACACCGCTCAAAGCTCACAGCTCTCGCCAGGGACCATTAGCCAGCCTTGCTTTTCACTTTGCTCGCAGGAGAATGAGGAGGCCCTGCCAAGTTCAGCGAAGCATAACAAAGCGTAAGCTCTTTACCGGGGTGAATGGACACAAAAGTCCTTTCCCGCAAGTAGGGCCTGCTTCAGGGGCTGGCGTTCGGGCTGACGACCATCCCATGCCGGGAAATAGCACTGCGGAGAGACGGGGGCAATTCCATTGAAACGAGCCAAGTGTGGGCTTCGGGAGAATAAGGGCCTGTCTGTTCAGCTTTGCACAGTTCAGGATCTCCCTGGTTTAGAGCGCCTTCCCATGCAACGGGGTTTATTCTTGTTGAAGAGAACTGTCAGATCTAGAGAGCGTTGACTTGACTGGAGCACTGTTTGAATTCAGCTTTGAGGAGGCTGACGTGTTCCTTCACATTGTGGAAGTGTCTTCACAGGGTTCTTGGCCGACTCATCTGCTGTCACATAAAATGACAGTTTGTGTGTGTGGCAGGACAGTTGAAGAAGCGCCGGCATCATTAACACAGTGCTCTGGCTGGGCCCTCATTCCAGGTCAAAGGGTTGAAGGCCCTCAGCCTGTACGCCACAGCCGGCCACTGTCTCTCCATTCCTGACACGGGCGTCTTGTTAGATCATCTCATGACGAGGTGTCTTTTTATTTCATTTTTCTATTGTTTAGGCTTTCTATTGTTTACAGTGGTCCCAGTTTTTCCCCCATTGCCCCCCTTCCACCCATCTCCCCTGCCCTACCTTGTGACTAGGTATCTTAATAGCCACTTAGATCCCAAACAATTGCATCCTGGGAGTCGAGGGGCCTTGAGAAGTGTTTCTAGTCTACTTAGATATCCTGAGTCACGAGGGCGTACAAATGCCTCTAGAGACCATTATGATGAAGTCCGTTATGGTGAAGTCCGTTATGGTGAAGTAGGCCACGTAGGGACTGTGATGCACTTGGGAGCACTGTAGCCCCGTTACCTGCGGTGGATCTGTCCCAAGACCCCCGCGGATGCCTGAAACCGCAGATATTACCAATCCCTGTGTACGCTATGTTTTTTCCTGTGTGTACTTACCTATGATAAAGTTTAATTTACAAAGAAGGCACAGCAAGAGATGAATAATAATTACTACTAATAAAATGGAACAATTATAATAATACACTGTAATAAGAGTTACATGCATGGCTTTGGGCCATTATTAAGTAAAATAAGTATTTACTTGAGTACGAGGCTGTGATACTGTGAAAGCTGATCTGATAACCCAGACGGCTACTGAGAGGCTGATGGGCAGAGAGTGTGTACGATGTGGAGACGCTGGGCAAAGGGACAACACAGGTCCTGGTGGCGTGAGAGGAGAAGGGGGGACTGCTGTTAATGTCCCTCTTGGCGGGGAGGTCCTTGCCTTTTCCAGTGCTCTATTGCCTGCCAGCTGGGACTGTGAGCCCAGGGTCCTGAGGGAGCCCAAACGGAGTTAAAAGTATGGTTGTTGATATGAAATCTCCTGATTTTTAAATGCTGGTAACCAATCCCCAAAAATATCTTAAACCAAATGTAACATGTAAGTGACCTCAAAGCTGCTATTTTGTCACCTGATTTAAATCAGAATAACTGAGCTCTCGGAGCCAAACTGCTCACGGGACAGTCCTCCATGGGAGCACGTCCCACTGTGGGGCTGTCTCCTTCCCGTGGCCTAGGTGTGACCCCCGGGGTGATGAGGAGGAGCAGGCCAGCGCACGTTTGGGGGCTGCAGCTCCGGAAAGCTTCTTGGTTGGCTTGTCCGATCAGCAGAGACTGCCACGTGTCTGAACAGGATGTCCCCGGCCCCTGGATTCCCACTGTGTGGTGATGACGGTGGAAAGACAACAAAAGTGCTGCCTTGTATTGGGTAGTAACGCAATGAGCCAAGCAGCCCTGTGCAGCCCGTGCTGTGTGCTAGGTAGGCACTTTCCAAATGCTGGCTCCGCCTGCCTCCTCCTTTGCCAAAAGTCCTTAAAAAAGAAAGAGATTTAAGAAGGGTATGAGCAAGTATGACTTCCTACTTTTCCATCAGCCATACACAGCAAGCCGGTGAGCCATGTGTCACTCTCTGTCCCTTGAGGATGAAAAAGCTCAAGCTAATGGGCTTAAAGAACTTCTCTCAGGCCACATGGTCAGTGACCAGAGAAGCTGGGCTTTGTTTTCTGTTACACAGGGCAGCCAGGAAAACATCTGGAAGCTTCCCAGCCTCGGAGTCATAGACCCATTGAGTTGGAAGGGATCGGAGAGACGAACGTGTCTAACTGTCACGTTTTAGGGATAAGTGACTTGCTCCTAATCATTTCTTTGCCTTGTCTGGTTTGGAAGTCCTAGCTGTGTTATCAAGAGCAGTGACTGACAGACAGCGGTGAAATATTTGTGTCACTGGTCATAGTTCCATTTTTATGCCTCCAGCTTCATTTCTCTGAGATCCAGCCAGAATTTCTTTAGACCCTACGGCTATTGGGCCCGGCTAACTTTTATAACCCGGGGAAATGGAACACAGGTTTTCGAAATTACAGTGATTGTGTTTCTGCAGCCTTGAGAATGTCCGCAGAATTGAGAGGAAGCCGCAGATCAAAGCTCACGGGTGGGACGGATGTTGATGTGGATGCCAGGGTCCAACCGACCCATCCCCAGAGGGCGAAGCGCACACTGTAATTAAGCCAGCCAGCGGGGCCTTGTGAGGTTCTCAACGTCACTGAGAAGCCAAGAAAGGCCTTGTTTGGTGCATTTCGGCCCGTTTCTCCTTGTTTATTTTGATTACACAAAGCTCAGGGGTCCTTTTGACGTTTACAAATGCCTGTTTTGGTGAAAGTACTGATTACAGTTTGATTTCCCCTTTTCCTTTCCTTTTCTGGGGCTGCAATTTGGTTTCCCGCACGGCTCTTGCTACTTCTCTGCGGTTTCTTTCTGTGCAGATAACGGTCCTACTAGCCTTTCAACTCACACACGGCAGCTGCCACTATACCGGTGCCACGTTCCCAGGGGGGCCCTGGCTGCTGAGGACACATTTTTGCAGTGGGCATCGGATCCCAGCTGAGAAAGGCATGTCTTTCTTGTGATGTCAAGTGGGGTCAGAGATACCAGTGGGCTTTCGATGTGAAGATATTTCCTTCCGTAGGAGAGAGGCACTGAGAAGTCACAGGGTTTGAATGCTGTCCCCATCACACTCTTGGGAGAAGTTACCCATGTCTTCGTCTCTCCAACCGTGTTCGTGAGACCGACTTCAAAGGCCGCCCTGATAATTAAATAGGAGCCTGTTTCACAGTGCTCGGTACAAGGTGGGCACCCCACTAGTGTTCACGAGTTTGTTCCTGGAACACGAGCTGTGGAGCACCTGCTATGCTCCGGGCACCACCCATGCAGCAGCGGAGAAAATAGCGGACAAAAGCCTTGCCCACAGCCAGTTCCCTGTCTTCTCCTTCCCTCCACAGTCACTGGACCCTGCCCCCGAAAGCCGCGCCACATACCATGGATATTCCTGTTCTTTCAACAAACTCATTCCTTTGGAAGTTCTGCTGGGGAGTAATTACAATCCTTGCCGAGGTTGCCTTTTTGCGTGAAAGCAAAGGGAGAGGTGTGATGGACTTGCAGGATTTAACCCTGCATTCCCACTTGGCTGTGCGGAAAAGGGAAGTTTATTTAGTCCATACTGTTTGGCTTCCTCCCCAAGCCCCTACCTTCTGGTTAGAGGGAGGCAGAACATGAACTAAATACCTGGTTTAAAAGGTTGGATAATTTAGCCCCTGGTGTGGCTCAGTGGATTGAGTGCTCACCTGCCAACCAAAGGGCCGCTGGTTCCATTCCCAGTCGGGTGTACATGTCTAGGTTGTGGGCCAGGTCCCCAGTAGGAGACATGTGAGAGGCAACCACACAGAAAATTGCTGTTTTTCTCCCTCTCTTTAAAGAAAAGAAGAAGAATGTTCGATAACTTAACCCATTTGGATGCTCTCCTGCTTCCCTTGGTGGAAAGATAACCTCTTCCTCCCCAGCTTGTATGGGGCCGGGGGTGGGGGGCTGACACTGATGCAGCCTTGTGTTAATGGGCAGAGTCACAGCTCCCCGATGGCCATGTAGACCGTTGTCCCTTTCCACTTGGTGCTGCTTACCCGGCGGGTGTTTCTATGGGGCCTGTGGTTGGTTTCACTTGCCGTCAGAGTCCATCTGGTGTGCTCCGGGTGACCCTCCCTCCTTCCAGTTCCCCCTTGGCAGCCTGGCTGGCCTCTTCTCCAGCCCCCCTCACCCACCTTGGATAATTAGCAGAGGCTTGCAATTCCTGGTCCCCTCGACGTGCCTCTCTCCGCGCACTCTGGGCCCCTAGGTTTCTATGTGGGCATTTGCGCACAGGACCCCTGCGGTGCAGAGCCTATGGGGAGTCTCTGTAAGAGTGACCCCCCAGCCCTGACTTTGGTCATAACCCTGACCTGCTGGTATACCTTTCCCTTCCCGGGCCACATCCAGAAAGCTAGGGAAGGGAGATGAGGGCCTGTATAACCTGAAGCCTCTGAGCTTGGTTGCTAAAATACGAAGGACTTAAAAGGAGTCCAGAAAATCCCCTTTCAAGAGGCTTACATCATCTCGGATTTTGAACAACAGAAACAGAGCATACTCTTTCTTGTTCCCTCTATAATGAACTCAAAACTAACTTCCTTTGAAACAATAGACTCAGAACTTCCTTCTGGAGAAACCATCACCCCAGGCAGACCAGTGCGAAGATTTCTACTGAGAAACTCAAAAAGGGAAACACACTTTAGAGAGTTGCCCCAGTTTCAGAACTACGCAGTTGCTTCCGAGGAACCCATCATTGACCAGCTTCATGGTACCCTACCCATCCAGGACTGGGCTGCGCCCAGATGTCGGAGGCTCTGGGTCATTGGCCAGTTGGCCAGCTGTCCGTTGATTTGGAGTGTGGTGGACTACATGCTGTGAAGTCACACTTCTCTTCTACCCAGTGGGGTCTCCCTTCCTCATCCTCTTCCTCACCCTATTCTCGCTCTCAGGTCATCTCTTCTTGCTCCCACACCGGGCACACACACAGCAGGGACATCACACAAAGGCACACGTCACCCTTTTCTCTTGGTCCATGTGGACACATTTACAGCACTATCTCTCCAGCTCTCTCTCCAGATCTTTCTCTTTTGCCCTCCTAGGTAAGTGAGCCTGGATTCCTTCATGCGGTGGCCGTCATTGCTCTATGTCATTGAGCTGTGCTCCGTCAGCAGAGATGGGGAAGGCCCTTTAATAGTGGCTCTCTCACTTTGTCCTTAGAACCCCGTGGTAGACAGGAAGCAACTGTGGCTCTGAGATTTGAAAATGTGTGTTCCCGGGCATGGAACTAGTCATTGGGGAGTTGAACCCAGGGTCCCTTGACCTCTAAGCCCATCCCACTAAGGCACCCTGTTCAGAATAAAAATTTAGACTTTGGGAGTGACAATTTTGTATAAATTGAATTACCCTACCATAACCGTGAAAAATGGAAGTCAGAAGTGATGTTATGATGACTGGTCGGAAAGCTACCACTTTGAAGGGAAGAATAGGGAACTCCTTGACCATAGAGACGATTTGTCTTTGATGCAGTCCTTGAAGAAGTGCTGACCAAAGGTCTGGTGACTGCTCTTCTGACTTTGGTGCGAGTTAGGAAACAGAAAAAGCTCACAGATTTCAGATTTGCTCGCGGCAGAGGTCTCCTCATTATTTTGATTCCGGCTCTTTTCAGGACTCATTTAACCACTTCTTCTTTCGTTCTCTTGTTTTGTCCTTGGAGGCCAAATCATTTTTCCTTTTTTCGGTTATGACTAATTTTTTAAAATCATATTTAATTTCTCATTTTTTAGCATCTTTTACCACCCCCACTCTTATTTCCTCCCCTTTCTTGTTCATTTTCTCTTGCTTTGTTTCCTGCATCCTGGCTCACCATGCTCTGCCCTATTAAGTTACTGGAAATAAAATGTGCAGGAGCCCTCCTCTCTAAAATCCCGGGCATCACCAGGAGGGCCCTTTGAAGTTTGCTTCCAGCCTCTCTTCGTGGTTGGCCACCTCACCCGCCAATTGCAGATGTGCCATTGCAGCATGGAGAGAGGGGTGTTTGCAGTTCCGCCCGTCTGTTTCTTATTCTGTGAGGTTTTGCTAAAAGATAATAGTGGCTCAATGACAGAAATCCACTGAGCATTCACTCTAGACAAAAAAGTGAGTGTGTGTATGTATGTGTGTGGGTGCCTGGGGGAATGAGGAGGATCAAGTCTCCCATAAAGAGCGGGTAGCTGTTTGCTGTGAGTGACTTCTCGGCGTGCTCTTGAATCAGGGTGGACTTTAGTGTCAAATCAAAAGGATGACTCAGCATGCATCGGTGACTCATTAGAAGGATTAGGGAAGAGAAAGGACGGAAAGGAGAGTTTCCAGAAAGAATGTCTAACCTAAAACGGAAGCCTCGTGGATCTCCTTCCTCCTGCTCGCATTCCTCTCTCCCCTTGGACTTCCTGGCTGGCTTGTCTTTGGGGAGAAGGAGGAGGAGCCCCCAAATCTCCCCTTCCCCGGACAAAGAAAGATCATGGTTTTTTGTTTCAGCGAAGGGAGCAGATCCTTCAAGACTAGGAGGAGGCCAAAGTTAGCTCCTCAAATTTCTGTTATTTTGGAGATATGAGATTTTCCTCCACCCCAACTGCTGTGGCCTTTCAAGAAATGCATCTGCTGGTGATATCGGAGGCACTTGGAAGAAGTGAAGTCTGCCGTAGCGCCGCAGCTATGGATGGGCATGCGTGTTGTCCAAGACCAATGTCAGTGTGCAGTATTTATGAATTACTGGATTTTTTTCTCCTCACTGAAGGAAATTTTGTTTTTCATTGCTTTCAGAGACATGGGAAGGGAGAGAGGGAGGGAGAGGGACATCATTGTGATTTAGAAAACATTGACTGGTTGCCTCCCAAATGCACCCGGACCAGGGATCAAACTGCAGCCCAAGCACATGCCCTGACTGGGAATCGAACCTGCAACCTTTTTGTTATAGGACAACATTCAACCACCTGAGCCACACCAACCAGGGCGTGGGTTATTCAGTTTTAAGAAATGATTTGTAGGGAAAAGGATATCATTGAATCACAGGACATCTAAATGTGTGCCTTTGTTTTATTTATATCCATGTCCTCAAACCTGTGGGTCCCAGGAAGCACAACGTGTGCAGGTGATCCTCAGGCATGTAGAGCCATCACGATGTCCGTTCTGAGGTAACAGGTAGTGGTGCACTTATCTAGCTGAGATTGTTTCCTGTTTAATTTTTTTAACTTTTCAATTACAGTTGACATATAATAGAATAGAATAGAATATATTATATATTATATATAATAGAATATAATATATTATTTCAAGGTGTATACGGCATAGAGGTTAGACATTTATATAAATCACAAAGTGATTCCTGGACACCTTGACACCGTACGTAACTATTATAAGGTTATTGACTGTGTCCCCTATGCTGTACTCCGCATCCCTGCGACTGTTTTGTAACTGCCAATTTGTACATCTCAATCCCTTCCCCTTTCTCACCCAATCTCTCACCCGCCCTCTCCAGTCTGGCGATCACCGGTTTGTTCTTGGTATCCACAAGTTTGTTTGTCCGTTTGTGTTTTAGATTCCACATGTAAGTGAAATCACATGGTACTTGTCTTTCTCTGTCTGACTTGTTTCACTGAGCCTAATGCCCTCTAGGTCCATCCATGTTGTAGTCAACAGTAAGATTTCCTTCTTTTTTATGGTCGTCACATTCCACTGTATGTGTGGGCCACATCTTCTTTATCCACTTGCCTGCTGATGGCCACTTAGGTTGTTTTCATATCTTGGCTAATGTAAATAATGCTGCAGTGAACATAGGGGTGCATGTATATGTTTTCAAATTAGTGTTTTGGACTTCTTCAGATAAATACCCAGATGTGGGATTGCTGAGTCATATAGTTCTATTTTTAATGTTTTGAGGAACCGTAACTGGGTGCAGCCAGGGCCCCTCCACAAGTCTGGCTGGGGGATGGGATACATGGAGCAGGGCCATTGAGAGTTATTTTGCATATCAATAACAGGCTAGCTTCATACCTGTATGCAAAAATGGTTATTTTGCATATCAACAGCAGGCCAGCTAGGGAGATGGGCCTGAGTTTGACCCATGATGTAACTGGGAGGCAGCTCATGGTCACAGTGCCTGCATGAGAGCTTGGAGGTGGTTTACTCCACGCCACAGGGCCACGCCTGCCGGGACTAACTATGGCAGCCCAGAAAGGCTGAAACTATGGGAGTGCTGGCAGGTGTAGCCCATTGTGGGCGGAGTCGGAAATGGGGTTGTGGAGGAGGTTCCAGGCTGGGATTTAAACTAAAGGTGGGCCGCCCTGTGGAACAGGGGACAATGCGAGGCCATGCGGGTAGGAAAGGGGTGAAAGGACTCTCACTGGAGATCCCAGTGGCAGAGCTGATGGTGCTAGGGACTGCAGGAGACCTGCCCAGCCAAGCACGGATGACTGGGAGGAACCAGGAGTCTAGCCGAGCTACAGACTTCTATTTCTTTGTCTTGAGGTACGGCACCCCTGACTGGCCTGGCTGGGCAAAGGGAGAAAGGCAGGACTGGGTGTGGGTGTTTGTGGGTGTTTTAAGGGACTTTGGGACTTTAATGGCGACCTTCTGCCATTACTCTAAACCTGTATAACTTTTGAATAAATAGTTCCTTTCCTTTTCGCCAGACTCTGGCACTGAGAGCCACAGTTCCTACCTGGCTGCGGGCAACACGAACCTAGTACAGAAAGACCCCAGCGGAGTCCTAGGTAACAGCACCTGGGCCCCGGCCCCCACGGGTTCAGTTCTGTGACAGAACTTTCGTACTGTGAAACTATTTACCCTTAAGGCTCTACCAAGAACTGAGCAGAGAAGTGGGATGTGCAGGGGGATCTGTGTGTGGTACTTCCCCAAACACTCTGCTTTGCTTTCCTCGAGAGCAATGCCATGTCATCCTGCCAGAATCGACAGGGGCGTAAATAGCACGTATATGGGGATCTTTGGAGAGAAGTGCTCACCAACCCACTGGGGTAAGTGGGTGTTGTGACTCATGTTTCCAGCTGTGGCCAAAGCCTGGCTTACCACTCAGCCTCCCTTACCAGGTGCAGCCGTACCCTTAACCAGCAATGGGCATTTGGACTGGTGGGGGTAATCGGGTCCAGACAGCCACAGGGGAAGCAGTACTCAGAACCAAACGGAGGTGCAAGGCAGAGATGGCCTGGGAAATGGAAGGAAAACGATGTAGCTTCTGAGTGTGCTTTCTTATAGTTGTTTTCCTTTTTAACTCAAATGAAGGTCTCGGTCCAAGGGTCTCAGCAGTGAGGAGTTGCTTCCAAAAAGAGAAGTTTAGACTTATAAAAAGAGTATTCTTCACCTGTATGTCAAGTAAGCATCATTAGTTCAGAAAAATGCTCCCTGGAAAGTATGACCAAGTAGCACGTTATTAGGAAGATCAGCCAACAGGGTGGTCAGAGAGAGTGTCCTGGAAGAATCAGGAACCGGGGTTCTGGCTCTCTTTCTGGCAGGGATTACAACCCTCCCACTCTCTTAAAACGACTCCTGCAAGGATATGTCTGTTGCCAGCCCCTTTTCGGTGGTGCACTCCAAAGGAAACAGGGAGATTTCGCAGGAACCATGGGATGCCAATATTCAGATAATTTCCAAGGTCAAGAGAGAAATAAGAAGCAAGACTCCCAGCAATTTTAGCGATGTGTCCGTCAGCAGCAGCAGGCTTGACTGAGTCCTGTGGTCTTCAGGGTTCAGGAGGCAGGCTAACTGGATAAGAGGAAAAACTAAAGAGATAGGAGGCAGAGACTAGGTTAAAAAAGAAGCAGCAGCAGCTCTGTTATTCGGTTGCCAGGGTAACTTTTCCTGATTGCAAGAAGGCAGGCAAAGGATGACCAAACACAGTTGGTTCCTCAGAGCACTCTGTTACCATCTCTTCTTGTGGCCAGAGTTCACGAAAGAGAAAGGGCGAAGTTTTCTTTGTCATTGCCCAAGAGATGCAACGACGGGAGGGAAAATGAGGTGGGTCTGTGCGTGGAGGAGGCACTTCTGTCATCTTCCGGAGAAGTGGAGAGCGGATGGTCACAGGATGGAGCTGCGCCTGGCCCTTCGGGGCTCCTGGATTTTGAGGTCGAAGCTGCCAATGCTGAAGTCACGGGAAGCCCTAGGCCTTTCAGAAGTCAGAGAGCTTCTTTGAGAAGAGGGCAGGAATTCGATTTAGCTCATGCCGCTTAACCCATGAAACGGGTGATTGGCCATTGACGGAGCCCACGAGGTACAGGCGGTCCTGGCGCGGCCCCCAGTCATGGCAGCAGAGGAAAGTCCGACTGCGGTAGGAGGAAGGAAGGAAGGGACTCCCGAACCTCATGCCTGATGCAGTTGTGGGTTGCAGATGGCGGGGAGGAACCATAAATCTGTATCTAAAGGACAGGGCTTCCTGGAGGCCTGATACTGGCTCCAACATGAGCTGAAAAAAAATTTTTTTTTACCCAAGTAATGCATCCTGAAAAATGAATAGCTACAAATAAAATTTCAAAATAAAAGACGAACACTCAGAGTGAACATTATAGCCGGCACATAATAATGACTTAATAAATGTCAACCCTTGAAAAATATAAATAAAATCAATAAAAATATATTTATGTACCTTCCCACACATAACTACCTGCTGACCTACATTTCACTTTTTAAAAAATCTAGATTTATTGCTAAACCATATGTTAGGAATATTTTTCCATGTCAATAACTATGTTTTGTAGTTCTCTTTTCTTTGTTCTACCACTAGGATCTGCATTCTTTGCCACATGAGATAGAATGTTGGCCATCTTGGCTGTATGCGGGAATCAACAGACCTTACCTGTAAGTGCAATGAAATCCCTCCTATGCCTTAAAGAGAAAAAAAATAATGTCAGAGGTTGTGTGTGCACATGTTTCTACACACACACACATGCAAAGACGTGGACTAAAGCAATGGAGATCCATTCTTAACCCTGGGGAAGAGAGAGGAGCCCCCTGCTTCTTCACTCCAGGGCCCCTCCCTCTTCTCCTTCCCCTTGCCCCACTCTGTATCCCCCAATGGGCTCTGGCTGGCTAGCTCAGTCCAGGATTTCCTGATTACAGTGAGGAAGCACAGCTGATCACCAGGGACTTCTGAGATCTCATCACCTTCTGACATTCAGCCCCACCTCTGTTTACTAATCTGAGAGCTGAAGGCAGGGGAGCAAAGCAACAGATGCCACACCTTGTTCTCTCTTCCTGTGTCTTGATGAGAAGCAGAACCATGGCCATCAGAGCTGTGCTGGCAGCAGAGGGGCAATGTACAAGCAGATATTTACCTGCTCGAGGCAGTTCTTTCATTGACAAAATACAGGGCATCTGTGGGAGCTGGCTTATTCTCCCACCACCAGATCGGTCATCCTGCCCACCTCTTTCCACGTCTTTTCCCACGATCCTGTTCTTGTCACAGGCTCTTCCCTCCCATTCTGCCTCATTCTGACCCATTGCCTCCTGGACTTTGACCCTTACCCTTCTTCCCTTAGCCCTTTTCAGCATCTTCTTATCACACAAACATAATCTGGTGGCTATCAAACTAAAAAGTAAGCACATTAAAAAATGCGAAACCCTCTGTTGAGCCCTATCTCTCTCTAGCTACTACCTAGTTTTGTGGTCACGGCCTGAACTCCACTCCGTCCCTCCACACACTCTAATCTGGCTTCCGTCTCCACTAGTCACTGTGGTAGCTTTGGTCAGAGTTATCAGTGACCCTCACGTTGACTAGGCAATGGTCATGTTGTGTCTTATAATTGTCAGCTTCTCAGCGTCATTCCATGTGGCGCCGGAGTTCAGTCTTCCTCCCTGATTGCAGTGACATTTTGCTCCCCTGGGTTTGCCTCTGCTGCACTTAGAACTTCATCTCCCTTCCCAGCTCTGCAGCCCTGACTAGCTTCTAATAGCTTGACTTAGTGTAAGATTTGGGGTCCTTTTCTCTTTGTGAGAGCCAGGAGACAAATCCCTGGCTGAGTTCCAGCTATAGCGGGTCTGCTCGGACCCCAGACCCACTCAGGGTTCATTTCTCAAATCCCTGAGTGCATTACTTACTGGCAGGTAGAGAAGCCTCCGTGCCGAATTATTGGCCTGTGATGGAGAGATATCAGAGCAGACAAGGCCAAGTGGAAACCTCAGAAACGGCCCCACCCTCCTCAGTCAAGATAGAAAATTGCACTCTGGCAGGAGGGGGTTGGGGGAAATTCACGGTACTGTTAAGTACCTAAGGCGTGCAGGGTTGCTGCTCATTACTCATGATCATATCTTCATTTAGGCCACCAGTCAATAACTGGGTGTTCCTCTAGGATGTCTGCAGAGAGACTACAAGCACAAACAAGTGGCACCCCTGCCTGATTGTGGCTGCGGTTTTATTTCTGGATAAATGAGATAAAATAGGTTAATAAGGCCTCTGATGCGTGGCCTGCGGTCACTGGTTCGGGAAATGTACTTTTTAAATTGCAGCTGGGAAGAGGGTCAGAAGCAGTTTCTACTCATGTGACAGAAATAATAGCCAACTGTGGTTTTAACCCAGAATTATGTTGACTCTCTCCCCTCTCTTGTAATGTGGCCTGAAGATGCTTGGGTCACCTTGGAATCCCACCAAAAATGATACCGATTCACTCCATCAGTGACATCAGGCTGATTGGACAGTACTCTAGAAGACCTCAGAAGACGCGGGCAGGATAAGTACTGCGAAGATCTGGGGACCTGACACCACGCTCTGGTGATGTGTTTATGGGCGCAGTGGTCAGGAGCATGCTGGGCTGTCCCCTCTCAGGGAACAGGCACATCTGGTATCACCTGCAATCAAGAAGGAAGAACGGGGCCAGATCGGCATCTTTGGGTTCTGGAAGTGGCACTTTATAAGGCACTAGCTTCTGGGACCCAGGGCAGGGAAGCACTCTGTAGTCAGTCAGGATGGTGGTGCCAGCAAACTCATCATTGGGGCCACATGGCGGGCCCTTCGTTGTGTTCGAAGTGCTTGTTGATGGTGAGATTCATTCACCACATCATGAGTTAAATTAGGGCAGGCTCAGGACCAGCCTGGCAGAACAGTTTACCTGAGATGGAGGGCGGAGTCTGACTGCGCGTGGTGCCACTGGCCAGCTTCGCACCGTGCGCTCCCACAGCTCACACCCGTGGCCACAGAAGCTATCTCGCGCTATCGGCGGAGGGAGGGCGCAAGAGTCTGGGCCGGGATTCTCAGCAAATGGTCTCAGCACGTGTGTGCAAGGTGAAAATAGATGGTAGTTGCATTCTAACCACGGTCGGGGTTAGCCTTGAACGGTGGTGGGTTGGGGCACACCGTCCCAATGGAAGAGCTGTCAGGGATGCACCTCGTCATCGACGTTGTGCGGAGGGAGAAGTGGCCCCGGTGGCTGCAGTGATGAGCTCTGTCAAATACTTAAGGCGGAAGTGACACAACTGTCACACAAACTTCCTCAAAATACAGGTGGAGGAATAGACACACACTGCGTTTCCAGTCCAACTCTAAACACCATTGTGGGTAGACGTTGAGATTTTGATTTTAAAGTTTATATGGCAATGCTTTTTGAATAATCAAAACAGTCTTGACCAAACAAATGCCTGATTTTAAGACTTATTACACAACTATAGTAATAAATAGACCATAAACATATGCAAAAAAAATCAATGGAATAGACTAGAGCCCCCAAATATTCCCATACGCATATGTTTAACTGAAGTTCCAAAAAAGTCACCACAGTAATTTTAATAGGGAAGGGAAAGTCTTTTCAACCATCATAAAGGGAAAACAAAACTTGTTGGGTGTGGGGGGGTGGTAATGACCCTTGACCCCTACCTTACACCATACACCGGTATTAATTCAGGATGAAACAGAGACCTAAATGTAACACTAAATGTGTAGTGCTTCCTGAAGTACATAGTAAGCATAGAAATAAGCATTTCTTTGTGACTTTGGGGAAGGCAAACATTTGGGCAAAAAGCACTAAACATAGAAGGAAAAATGTCTGTTCCTAAAAAAACATGATTAAGAAAGCGAAAAAGCAAGCCCCTGACCAGGACAGAAGAATACAAATAATACATATGTATCTGGAAAAGGACTTATTTTTAGACTATTTAAAAACTCCACCCTCAATAATAAAAAAGACAAGCAACCCAATTTAAAAATGAGCAAAAGAGCAAGAGACTTGAATACAGCTTTCACAAAGGAAGATGTTAATATGGCCAATAAGCACCTGAAAATGTGTATAAGAAATTCAGCATCACTAGTCATCAGGTAGATGCAAATGAAAACCTCAAAGAGATATTATTTCACATCTGACAGAATGGCTAAAAAAATATGACAATGCCAAGTGTTGACGAGGATGTGGTCAGAGTGTGAGATGTTAACAATCATTTTGGAAAACTGGTTGCCGGTTTCTTACAAAGTGAAACATACATTTACGCTACAGTCTAGCAGTTAACAATCCTAGGTATTTATCCAAATGAAATAAAAGACTATATTCACAAAAAGATTTGCACAAGGTTTATAGCAATCTAATATAGAATGTCTAACAAGGGAGAATCACCACAAATGCATAGCAACAGGGAAATGGGTGAGTAAATTGTGATGTATGGACCAAATCATCTTGTATGAGACACTAATCAGTGATAAGAGGAAAATAACACTGTTACCGGAAAACAACACACAGGAATGAAAAAAATCATTACATAGGGTGATAAAAACTAGATGTAAAGAGTACATACTCTGTGACTCTATTGTGTGAAGCTCTAAAACATGCAAAAGTAATACATGGTAATAGAAATTGAATAAGTGGTTTCCTCTGGAGGAACTCAGGTGGGTTGGAATTCATGTAAAGAACTGGGGGGGAGCCTTCTGGAATTACGGAAATGTTTTGCATGGTGGTAACATGGGCATGTACAATTGTCAAAACTCATCTACAATAACTGGCCATATAAGACCTGTACATTTTATTTAAATGGCATCTAAAACAACATATTACTGACTGCTATGTGCGACAGCATGGAAGAATCCCAAAGACATAATATTCAGCAAAAGAAGCCAGACACCCCAAACACATATTTTGTCTGAATTTCTTTATATGAGGCTTACTTACATGCAAAACTAATGTATGGCGACAGAAGTGAAGACAGTGGTTGCTTCTGGAGGGTGTGGCTGGGCTGGCAGGGAGATTTCCTGAGGTGATGGCGTTTCTACGTCCTGATTGTGGTGCTGGGGCCCACGACACGTTCATCAGAACTCATCAAATTGCAGACTTAGGATGTATGGACTTTAATACATGTAACGTCTCTAAACATGAAAAAAATTTGCATTCGTACAAACTGACAAAAATAGGCCATTTTGGGGGGCAAAAATATAGGCAGATGAAGACTCACAGGCCTTCCTCTAGGAGATGGAAAGGATACCGGTCTTCTCCACCAACGATCTGTCAGCACGCATGTCTTCTAGTCCAGTGACCCCACTGCTAGCACTCTGTCCCGTCGACAGCCCCAGAGGATAAGGACATTTGAATAGTGATGCTCGCTGAGTCGGTGCACACGACAGCAAGAGGACCACAAACAGATGGACATCCAGCATCAGGGAACGTGACTACGCTGGGACGCGCCTGCCATTTAGTCCTCCTATGTCCCCCCACCCTGCAATCACCGCTCTGGTGTCCATGTCCGTGAGTTCTGTTTCCTTTTTCCTCCATCCCTCTACACCCTCACGCCCCTCACCCCCCACTAGCTGTCATCTGCTCTCCATCTATGAGTCTGTCTCTGTTTTGCTGGTTAGTGCAGTTAGTTCATTACATTCCACAAATGAGTGAGATCATCTAGCGTTTGTGTTTCTCTGACTGGCCTAGTTCATGTAGCACGATGTTCCCCAGGTCCATCCATGCTGCTGCAAAGGGTAACATTTTCATCTTTTTTATGGCCAACTAGAATTCCATTGTGTACATGTCCCATAGTTTTATCCACTCATCTACTGATGGACACTTGGGTTGCTTCCCTATCTTGGAGATTGTAAATAACATTGCAATGAACATAGGGGTGCTTATGTTCTTTTGAATTAGTGTTTTGGTTTCCTTTGGATATATTCCCAGAAGTGGGATTGCTGGGTCAAAAGGCAGATCCATTTCACGTTTTTTGAGGAACCTCCACCCTGTTTTCCACAGTGGCTGCACCAGTCTGCATTCCCACCAACAGTGCAGAAGGGTTCCCCTTTCTCCACACCCTCACCAGTACTTGTTGTTTTTTGATTTATTGATGACAGCCATTCTGACAGGTGTGGGGTGATATCTCGTTGTGGTTTCCATTTGCATTTCTCTGATGATTAGTGACATTGCACATCTTTTCCAATGTTTATTGGCCATCTGTACGTCCTCTTTGGAGAAGTGTCTACTCAGGTCTTTTGTCTATTTTTTAATGGGGTTGTTTGGTTTTTTTGGTGTTGAGTTTTTAAAGTACTTGATAAATTTCGGAGATTAATCCCTTATCAGATGTATCGGCAAATATATATTCCCATTCTGTGGGTTGTCTTTTTATTTTGTATTAGTTGATTCTTGTATGTGCCCTGAGCAGGGATCAAACCCACAACCTTGGTGTGTCAGGGTGACGCTCTAACCAACTGAGCTACCCAGCCAGGGCTCTGTCTTTTTTTTTTTTTAATAATAAAAAGTAAATCAGCCATCATGCTGCCGTGTAACAACCTCCAATGGCTTGTCACTGCACCTAGAAGACAAGTCTGACCTTTTTGATGGCCGTTAAGGGCCTCCCTCATGATCTGGGTCCTTGCCAAACTCTTGGTAGACACCCAACCACACTGACCCCTGTCTCTTCTCTGACAGGCCAGTTCTGGGTCTTGTTCCCTCATGTCTCCCTCAGGCCACCTCCTGGCTGGCTCTGTGACATCCTTCAGATCGCAGGTGGATGTCCACAGGTCTCCCCTGTACTTCTTCACCTTGACATTCCATTCATCTTCCTTACAGCATCTGATGCACCCTGTGCTTATTTTCCTTACTATTCACTTACTGTGGAATACGGGCCCCGTGGGGCAGGGGCGTTTTAGCCTTGACCTCCGCTGCATCGCCACACTCCACACAGTGCTTGGCTCACGGAGGGTGCCCTGAAGCATTGATCAAATACGTACACAAATGAATGAAAGGCAATACTGAACGTTGAGCAAGAACTTGGTTCTAACATCAGATAGACATGGGTTTGACCTGATCATCCGATCTTGGGAGATTTATGGAACCTCTCGAAACACATTTTGTCATCTGTTCCAGGGAGTCGATAGTATCTACAACACAGTGTTGTTGGATGAACTAAATGTGATAACCTATCTACGAGGCACACTGGTACCACTCAGTGTGGCATAGCTGTTGCTATTGTCATCATCACTGTCATCATTCTCAGGCCATATCACAGGTGACCATCCAGCCTGTGAGGTCACAGCCCTTGGGTCAGATCCCATTCCTGTTGCAGTCTTCTAAGCTCAGCAGGTGAGGCTGGAAGAAGACCTTGTAGCTGAGCCCGTGGTGGGGGCAGGCGCATGGTTGTCATGCCTACGAGGTGCTCCAAGCCAGGAACAGTTCCCTTGGAGCCTCGTGCCCTCCCCCTGCTTTTCTCAACCTTTGGCTCCTTTGCTCAGCTCCCCATCTGCCTCCGGAAGCGCCTTCAGCAATGTAAGGGATTCTGCCAACAGGGCATGCTCAGCAGAACCAGGTATTAGGCACTGTGTTCAGATGGGCTAACCTGACTTTGGAACACATTGTGGGTTAACCATAGTGTAGAACTGATAACCCCTTGTTTTCTCTCCTTCCTGGGTCACAGGAAACGCTAGACTACTCCACCCTTTCCAGTGGTCGGGGGTAGAGAGCACTGGTGTGGTTTACAATCTAGAGTATTTACAGAACAGAGATGGGGGTGGGGACAGGTGGGGGTTCCGTGACCTTCACCAGGGGAAAAGGGCTGGGAGCTGGAAAACGAGACGTGGAGGGTAGAAAGCCTTACTTGAGTAAGAAAGCCAAGTGAGAGGGCAGGGCTATTGCTTATCTGGGGGTCCACCGGGAACACCAACCTGGAAAAGTACCGAATTATCCAGGCTCACGTTGCCAGCTCCACAGAGACTTCCTGCCTCCACCCCCTGAACTACTGCAGCTGCCTTGGGCTCAATGCCTGGTCTGGGTGCTGCGTCCCTCTGTCCTAGGAATGGCCTTTCTTTCCTAATGACCTCTAATGACCTTGAGAACTCCTGGCCCCGGAACTGTCCCAGCACAACCTCCGCACCCCGCACAGTGCCCGACATGTTAGAGGCATCTCCTAGGAGCTTGTTGAGTGAGTTGTGGACATTCGACACCTTCTTGCTTCATGTAGAGAAAGTAAATGGGAGAAAGGTAAATGTCGCATGCCTATGGAAGGTGTCCTGCTAGGGGGTTGGGCCTTGGGAATTAATGACCCCCAAAAGTGATACAAGCTAATAAAAGAAATATGTCAGATGAAAGGCTGGACACAGTCTTGGAGGACAGTTCCATCCTGTGTGACAGAGGGGAGGAACTTGTGCTGACAGGGGCTGGTGACGGGTTGTGCCCTGCACAAAAGGCAGGCAGGGGGCACGTGAGTGGGGCTGGCATTCAGCCTTGTCCCCGCTAGACAAGAGGTCAAGCTCCTCCCCTGAGGATGGGGCCCCTTGTCCCAGAGGATCCCACCTGGAGCAGTTGAGTCCTTGTGAATTACACAAAGTCCCAAGCATTGGCCTTGGAGGAGCCGTATTTTGATCCTTTTTGTGCTAATGTGGTAAACAAAAGAAAAGAAAAGAAAAGAAAAGAAAAGAAAAGAAAAGAAAAAAGAAAAGAAAAAACCCTCATTTTCTTCCATGTGAGTGTCACTAGAAGAAACAGCCTGGGACACCAGCTGTCCTGAGATAGCAATGCCTGTCTTCCTCTTCCTCTTCCTCTTCCTCTTCCTCTTCCTCTTCCTCTTCCTCCCATTCCCCCTCAGTTGAGGGTTAGAATCCTGCTGGATAGGTAAAGGGGAAGGGATTTCCATGTGGAGCTAGGAGGGCCCTCCGCATCCCCTCCCTTCTCACTGTTCTTTGATGGTTAAATAGAGAAGCTTGTGTGCCGACCTCTGGATGTCGCTGAAAGGGGCCCAGCTGTCCGCCTTTCTAGGAGGGTTTGTGACACTCGACTTGAATCGAAAGAGCTCTCCTGACCCGTTCGTGCCTCTCACAACCTCCCGTTATGATCTGATTCTAGGATTTAAGATTTACATGCACTGAATATTCATATGTGCCGTCAGTTTTGATCACTGGGGGCCGAGGATGTACGTCGATTGGGTTAGTGGCCCATTCACAATCACTTCTGCTTTCCGGCTCTTAAAGGTAATCACAGACTCTGTTTAATTAATGCCTTTGTTGAAATTGTTACTGTCAGGAGTTAAGGCAAGTGTCCTTTCCTCCTGCAACCCAGTGTTTGCCCTCCTTCCTCGATGGCCATTTCAGGGACAGAGAAGACAGGCCTTCTGCGTTATTCTGAAGAGGAAGCTGTTTGCAAGAGGCACCCGGCAGGGTAGGAAGAAGACAGACCAGATGCCATCCAGTGGAACGACATTTCCCCCTGCACCTGCTGTAGTACTGGGCCAGGTGCTCTGGCTCCGAGGGTCAGCTCAGCCCCTTAGTGGCCATGTGACCTGGGCCCACTCACCATCCCAGTTTGCCCAGGACTCTCCCAGTTTTAGCATGGGAAGTCTCTTACTCCTGAGCAAGCTGGGAGGTGCGTCACCCTGCCTAAGTCACTTCTCATCACCTTTCTGCTGCTTTTTATGCTATTCAACACATTTGCAGGAAGTGCCTACTATGTGCCGGGTCTCGGGGCCTTTGACCAAACACCTGCCTCGTGCTGTGCGCCAGAGCCCAGGAGACAGGTGTGAGTCCCCGACACAGTTCATTCAGTCCTCGCTCCTGGAGGTGGGAAGTGACCTTGGAGCCACTGCCCTCAAAGCCGTGGTCATTCCAGGCTGGGATCCCGCCGCTCCGTCTGAGCCCTCAAAGCCCGAGTGGCGGTGTCTTATCTCTTCTGCGCCTTGGGTTCCAAGTTTTCTTATACAAGTGCACCATCTCCAGCCTGTGCTGACCCCCACGACCGTCTGCTGTTCCCTGGATCAGGCCCATCAGTGTGGGAGCACGTGGAGCCAGTACTGCTCCGGGCGCTGGTCTGCGCAGGTGCACCACGCTTGGCTACCTGCACATCCGCAGCTTCACTCAGCACGGGCTTAGTTCAAAAGACACTTTCTTCCCCCAGAGCAAGACTTCCTCGATGGAGGTGGGGCTGCCTCGGTGTCTCTCTCTGGCACAAGGTCCCTGTCTCACCATGGATGTGCAGAAGCAGCTGGAAGCGGACATCCCTCCAGAATTTGGCTCAGGCCGGAGGACAGCACTGCACAGCGCTGCTCAAGCTGACATCACGCCTGTCTCCTCTCGCCACCATCTACCCGGGTCACTGCGACATCCTCTTAGGTGGCCTCCTGCCTCCAGTCTTTCCTGCGGGACACTGTCCATGTCTTTGAGGCAGAAATGTTTGTAACACCTGCCTCTGTGTGTGACACACCTCCTCAAGGCCTCCCACTGCCACCTGTCAAGTGCACTCCACGCGGGAGGAGATTCTTTGTGACCTGGCTCCAGGACCCTCTCCCGCTTCCTCGCTCCCCGCCCCTACCCCACCCCGTGCCAGTTTTACTGGATTAGATGTAGTTCCCCAAACAGGCTGCGTCCTCATGGCCCAGGCTGCTTTTGTTGCTCTGTCCAGCCCGGTGTCCCCTGCCCTCTCACCCCAGGTCACAGACACACGTTCTCTGCCTGCTCATCGCTCCTACTGTTCCAAGGAACTCCGAAGATGATATGGGATTTCAGGTGGGGCTGGGAAGATTGTGTTTCAACCTCAGGGTCTGAACAGGCGGAGAGGAGTCGGGAGAATGAGCTGGGAGCGTGCAGAGTGGATCAGATGTTCTAGAAGGCTGGTGGTAATCACCCAAAAGTGGTGTGAGGGAACCCAGGAAACGGTATGGACAGAGGGTGCGGGTTCTCACTATGAAAAAGCACAGGCAGAGTAGAGAGGTCATGCCCCCGCCGCACCAAGAGTCCCTGCAGCAAACCTCCCTGGGGTGTTCCCACAGGGGCCTCCCAGCCTGGGGGAGGGCCTTCTGCCTTTTGACCGTCCAAGCGCCCAGTGTCACACGAGACTGTAAAGCAGCGTTTCTGAGTGGGGCCGGCTCCTGCCAGCCAGGGGGATGGGCGATGCTCTCGGCAGGCTGGCAGAGAGGAAGTAGTTCAAGCTCACCCCGCCCCTCCCCTCCTCCCACACTGGGCAGGGCAGGCTGTGGGCAGCGAGGGTGTCAGAGGCTGAAGAAATAGCAGCCCCGGGGGGAAGGACTGCCTCTCCCTTTTCCAGAACAGACAAGGTCACAGGATCCCCAGCTGGCCTCTGTTAGATTCTGATAAGCAAAACCTTTCATGGGAAAGACATCATTTCGCTCTTTACTCACTCACATAAAGTGAAGTGTGTGCCCCTTCTCACTTCTGGGGGGGGGGCTAAGGTTTATTAAAATCTGCAAATTGCCTCCTTCAAGAAGACATTGTTATCAGAGGATTAGCTTCCTAGCAGGTGCTTAGTCTGATGCTGGTTCTAGAAAGACACAAATAGGGGTTTGCCCATTTGATGTTATCCAAATGCTCTATAAAGATGAACTCACTCATCCTCACGGCCTGCTCGTGAAGGTCATTGTCCTTGGCTTTCAGCCATGGAATCGAGACTCAGGGGTCTAGCCCCAGGCTACACAGCTGGTAGGCCGAGAAGTGAGGCTGGCCAGGTTCCTTTCTGCAGGAAGGAGGTGCTGTGGGCTTCTGTCCAGACAGCCATGCATCCTGAAGGAGCTGCTTGAGCCCCAGAGAGACAGAAAACCAAGGAAGACACACTCATTGCGGGTGCCAGTCAAGGAGAATGAGTGGTAACAGGTGGGCTGGCATTTGCGATGGGCAGGAAACGGTAGTCAAATTGCATTGTAAGGGGGTGCTTCCGTGATTTGTATATTGAAGCGTTGCAATGCTTTTTTTGTTGTTGTTTTTTGTGTTTTTTTTTTGAGAGGTAGAGATGTGCTGTTCTACTTGTTTATGCATTCAATGATTGATTTTTGTATGTGCCCTGACCAGGGATTGAACCCACAACCTTGGCATGTCTGGATGGTGCTCTAATCAACTGAGCTACCTGGCCAGGGCCCACCATGGCTTTCTATGTGTACATTGCCTGCAGGTGCTGGCGTCACGGGACCATCCATGTCCTCACGGGAGCTCTTTGACGTAAGTAGGTAGATTGTAGAGGCAGAATTGTGTCCCCCACAAAACTTATATGCTGAGACCCTAACTCTAGTACCAAAGAATGAGATGTTTGGAGGTAGGTGAGGTCTCCTGAAAGAGGTGATGGAGTCCCAACCCAACCTGCCTGGAGTCTACAGAAGAAAAGTAAATCCTGACACAGAGATACCACGGCTGTCCCTGCACGCAGAGGGACCGCCACGCGAGGACACAGGAGAAGGTGGTCACCTGCAAGCCAAGGAGCGAGGATAAGACACCTTGACCTTGGACCTCCAGCCTCCAGAACTCTGAGAAAATAAATTTGTATCATTTAAGCCCCCAGCCTGTGGTGTTTGGATATGCAGCCGAGCAAACGAATCCAGTGGGCTATTTTGCAGCATCCTTAAACGTTTTAAAAGTAGTCCTTCCTAACCAGAAGATGGTCATGGTAACCAGAAAACTTTCATCTTGTCTCAGGGACAAAAACATCAGAAGTGGCTCCCATGTCACGATGCGCCAGGCACTGCTTCGATGGCCTCACTTCATTTCAGCCTCATAAGGCCCGTCCGAGTCAGTGAGTGAGGCAGAAGGAATAGCTCTTCCTCACTGCAGAATTCTCATTCACAGAAGGAACGAGACACAGAAGGTCACCCTTGGGCAGACACTGCGGTGACAGTTACTGCAGGCGAGAGCCACCGTGGGACACTGCAGTCAGTATGTGGAGACATGATGAGAACTAGCATGTTGCATGATCTCGGAGTATCTCTCCACAACATGTTTAGGAATTCCACAGGGAGAACGGTAATGGCGTAAGGGACCCTCACCAATCCCTGAGACATGTCGCCATCGTTGTTCCCCCAGCTATGATGCGCAGAGAACGGCGCTCGGCTCACATCACCTGGGTGGTACCCTTGCCCGAGATGCATGACCTCCACCTACTCAGGGAAAACATGAGCGACGTTCTGTACAGAATGGCCTGGGCTTTCCGGAAGTCTCACGACTGGAGGATTGGAAGACGGGACACCCAACATACATCCAGCACAGGCTCCTGGATTGGAGCTGGGCAGGAAGAGGACCCTCAGCAGGAGGGGCTGGACTTCCCTTGGACCTTTAGTCCCAGGACCAGCGTTCTGGTTGTGGTGATGGGACTACCTGAGATATGAGGGGTGTGTAGAAACTCTTCACGACTTTTGCAGCTTTTCCAGAATTCTAAAGTTATTGCAAAGTAAAATTTAAAAAAATAAGTCCTTTGGATTACATGCTATCATTACTCTCTCTCTCTGCTTGTAGTGACAAGCTTTTATTAGACTCGATGCAGAAACAATGGCAGGTTTTATTCTTCCCACTTTTTGGTTATTGGGGTCCCTAAAGACGTTCAATTTGTTTCTTGTGCACGGATTATATTAGCGCTTCTTGAATCAGAACGTGGCGTGTTTCAAAGGGAGGAGCAAGCACCTGACCCGAGTGGAAGAAAAATGCTCTCGTGCCTTTCATTTACTGCAGGTGAGCTAAGACTGACCAGAGTTGTCTGTAAAGACCCGGATGGTCGTTCCAAGGGAGGTCCCGGTTGTATTTAGGCCGTTTCCCCAATCTTGTGCAGATAAGCGGAGTCTGCATACATACGGCCACTTCTATTTCTATTGTTTTATTATTTCTTTCCACCGCCATTTATCCCCCCTACATCCTCTTCTTCCACCCCCACCCCCGCCTCGCCCATAGGCTGAATATTAGCAGCCGCATCTCGGGCAGCGCAGCCGCCTCGCCTCTGCGCCTGCGCACGTGGCAAGGCCTTGGGGGCAGTGCGGTGCGGGCTCCGTGGTGTCAGGTCTGGAGTCTAGGCGCCTCCAGGACGAACGTGAACGTGCGGGCTCCGCCACGGTGAGTACCTGCGGCCCCAGATCCTGAGGCCTCCCAGATGCGTGGGGCCCCTCCAGGAGCTCACAGACCCGCGCCCACGCGGGGCTCCCCACCAGCCCGGGGCCTCTGTACGCTTATCAGCAGGTGCAGTAACTTGCGCAGGGTACCCCCCCGCCCCCCCCACCCCCCACCCCGCGGCTTGTAAAGGGCGAAGCAACCATGTGCACCCAGGCTGATTCTAGAGCTTCTGCCGAAGCAGCCCCTTGCAAACGCTGAGACCTGGGAAAGTTGCGGAGGGGCTGGGTAGCTGAGGAGGGAGGGGATGACCCTTCACCTGCGCCTTCAAGAATGAGGAGAATTGAGAAAACAAAACGAACAACGCAGGCCACGGATGAGAACCCGGCGGCCAGAGGAACGACTTGGGAAAAGGCAGGCGCAGCTGGGAAATCGCGTGGACCGGTTAGAAGGCAATTGCGCAGCCTCTGTGTAGACACCTTCTGGCAGGGATCCCAATCTCAGGTGCCCCCAGGGGCTGTGTCGAGGCAGGGAAGAGTCTAGGATGAGACATTAAGGAGGGGGGGGGTGTTCTGCGGACTGGAGAGGGCCTGCTCCAGCGGGCGGCATTTTGGTTGCAAACACCAACAAAACCAGCACTGTCCCAGGCAAGCACATTGCTGCCTACCAGGCTTCCTGGCACAAACTAACGCTTTCTTGGCTGTTACCAAAAAGGACATAGCTTATCAACAGAGTGAAGAATTCTTGGGAATTTGCGCTAATACATTTTCTCCGGGCCGCAAGGCTTTGTAGCCAGGTGGGCCAGTTGCGCCATACCAATTCATTGCCACCCTCTCCCCGGGCCCTGGGCCGGCTGCTTTCTTGTCCTCAGGGCACTGCTGCCACCTAGCGGTCACTCGCACTGCGCCAGCAAAGGTTCCGGAGTTGTCTATATATGGTGCTGTCTTTCCCAAATGCTTGCCTTGTGACTCGTGCTCCAAAATGCCCAAATATGCTACATAAGCCTTTATATGGCGTGCTTGTTCGTAGTGTTAAATGTCAGAAATGGCGAGGGCTGGTATCGCCCTGTAGTTAGCGCTGCGATCCTGAGGGTTTGTGCCGACGTATTTGGCCTCTGCTCCATACGTGTTCCCTGCCCCTGACGTGGGCTTGTACCGAGGGCATCTCCTTGGCCTAACTGTGGAAGTTCCACAAGGATCTGAAATGTTGGGCGGAAGGGATTACATGTTGGAGGAGGCACGGAAAAAAAAACACACAAAACATTAAGGAAAGAATTGGGAGACCTAGCCTAGGTGTATTGGTCCGTCGTGTGACTTTGGGCAGGTCTCTTGGCCTCTCTGGGTATCCATTCTGGCCGCTAAAAAAATGAGGGTTGAGAAGGTCTCCAACCAGATCCCATGGGACCTCTGGGAGGAACCTCAAGGAGGTAGAAATCTTAATGATCTTCCTCTGGCTGTGGGTGGGGCTGAGGCTGAGGGCAGGGGGGAGGTGGGGAGGTGAGGCCCAGCCTGCTCCGCCACAAAAATTAATCAAAAGAATTATTTTTGAATAGGTGATCCATGCACATGAGCAAAATTGAGGAGGCGCAAAAGGGTCCCAGTGAAATCCTCCTTACTGAGCTGTCCCCAGTGCCACACCTTAGAGGAAACCAACCTCACAATCTCTTGTCTGTCTTTCTAGAGATAAGCTCCCCCCAGATTGGCTCACTTCCTTCTCTTACCAACCCAAAGAGCAACATAGCACACACACTGTTTATAGCTTCTCATTTTTACCCATTTTATATGTTGGAATGTCATGTAAAATTTCACTTACATTTCACTAGACTGGGGCTACTTACCTATCTCTATATAGAAATGCTTGCCTACGAATCTTCTCCACTAGTGTATTTTATGGCTCTTAAACCTGCACTTTTGATTCGATATAAAATGATTCATAGGCTGTGCAGAGACAAAAGCTACTTGAACTTGCCCTTGGTGCCAGGCCCCTGAGAGGGGGAGAATGGTCTTCAGAGCGTGGAGCTGTAGGCTGTTGGGCTGATTATACACCATCACGGTGATCCCGTGAGCACAGCGTGTGGGGAGCTCTGGGTACATCAGCAGCAGGACCAGAAACCCACAGGGCTGGGCAGGGCAGAGCAGGGGAGTGAGGACTGGTCCGTTTGGACATCTTCAGTCTAAGTGAATGGAGATGGACCCCGCCCCTTCACGGACCCCCTATTAGATTTATTTCCTCTTTAAGCAGTGGCTTTCACCCTGAGTGCATGTCAGTCATGGGGGAGCTTCCAGAAGCTCCCACAGTCTGCCCTGGCCCTCACAGGGATTCTGGTCCCATATGCGGGGGCTGGGCCAGGGCCTGGTGTGCCGGGAAGCTCCCTGGATGGTTCTGGAAGCGGCCAGGTGACAGCAGAGCTCTGACTGGGTGTTGGTGCGGTTCCTCCTGGACCTCCTCTCTCTAACCCAGCCCTCCTCGCCTCTCTTTTATGTCCATGGAGCTGTCGCCTCCTTTCTGTCTTCTGAGCACAGGCAGCCCTCTAGGGAGTCCCAGCTGGGAGCCATCAACTTCTGCTCTTCCAGTTCTGCTTTGACCTGGGGACTGAGGACTTCCCTGCACACCTGGCCCACCACTGGGGTCCAGGCAGGAGCACTACCTGTTAGGTCCTCAGGAAAACCCAGGAAATCCCAATCTTCAGCCCGTCCTGGATCGACTGAACCAGAAACTCCGCCTCTGTTTTGACAAACCCTCCAGGTCGTTCTGGCGTATCCTAAGTTTGAGAGCCTCGGTCCTGGGTGCCAGTTTGGACCAGGATAGGGAATTGCACTGCTGGTCTCAGACCCTCAATTCAGTGGTGTTCAGAATTCCTTGTGTGGCTGGGGGCGTCATTTCCTGAGCCATCGTGTGCGGTGCGGGCACCCACAGCCTCAGGGGCTGCATGCAGCCTTTTCTAACCGCCCCTGCCCCCATCACCGCCACCCTGTTGAGCAGGAGAAAAACCTGGGCTTCCTTCTGCACCTCAGCACTCACCCCCGGTACCCCCAGCACAGTCTCCTCCTCATCCCCCGTGACTCCTGACCCTGTGGGGACCTCATAATCCCAGAACCACACTGTCCCCTGGGACATCCTGGCAGGGTTTCTCTTTATACTCCGTAACCTCCAATGCCACACGGCCCCCAGGACCAAGCCTCTGTCCAGTGTCGGTGGGTGACTCACGCTGTGCCCAGAAGGCTGACTTCCTACCCACATGGCACTTAACTTCCCTCTACCGAGACGATTGTACCAGACGTGACTATTGAGTGACAGGGACAGATTTGTGTTCTAGCCACCCTGGGACTGAGGCTTCGGTAGGTGCCGTCCTTCCCCGTACTCCTGTCAGGAAGCTGTCCGTTCCTGCCACCCAGGCTGTCCCTGTTCAAGGTGCCACTGGAAGGGCCCTGCGGACCCCCACGGACCCGACTGTGGCGCCTCCACCGTCCGGTTTCATCCTCCACGGCCGCCCCCCGAGTGCCGGTGGCTGCAGCCACAGACCGGTTTGCTGTCACTTGAACCCGCCCTGCACTTGCATGCCAGTGACTTTGTTACTTTTCCTTGGTTTGGAAGGTTCTTTTCCTGCCTTTCCTTTGTCTATTTTTTTTAAAAAAAGATTTTATTTATTTATTTTTAGAGGAGAAGGCAGGGGGAAAGGGAAGAAAGAGAAACATCCATGTGTGGTTGCCTCTCACGCCCTCAGCTGGGGACCTGGCCCACAAACCCAGGCCTGTGCCCTGACTGGGAATCGAACTGGCGACTCTTTGGTTCACAGGCTGGAGCTCAACACTGAGCCACACCAGCCAGGGCTCCTTTGTCTATTTATTCTACATGCTCCCCAAACACCCTCTGAAGTGTGACTCTTCCTCCGAGGCCTTGGCCTGGTCCTTGGGTCAAAGTCACTCTCGTCCACCTCTCACACGGTGGGGTATTTCACCTTTGTGGGTCCTAAACCCGTTTGCTGGGATAAGCGCTGCTTTAACATGGGAGCTTCCTGAGGGCAGGGACCGTGGGACGCCCCAGGTCCCACTACAGCCCGCACCAGAGGGAGAAACCAATAAATAGCTCTCTCTAAAGACCCTCCCAAAGGAACAAGAGCATGAGACAAGAAACCTCCTCGCGTTTCTCTACTAAACACAGCACTGGACCCGGTCTGATCCCGCACCTGGGCCCCCAGAGCTAGGACTGGAGGGGCTGCAGGTGTTTCTCCCAATCACCCACCAGAGCAACGAGCCGGCACGTGTTGGGAACAATGAAAAGCTGCGTGCCTGACGGCTCGCAGCTGCGGCTCAGGCTGGACTGTGGATGCACCCCCTTTGCGAAAAGCCCTTCCCTTAGCCAGAGGTGAGCGCCCTGACATTGATGCTGGTCTCCGTAGGGTGTGGAGGTCCTGAGGTCGAGAGAGGCCTGCAAAGTGTAGCGCCATCGCAGGAAATGAGGATGGATGACCCCAGGGTTCTCTGTGTGAGGGAATGCTTGTGGCTTCAGATGTTTGGCCCCCAGAGAAGGACTTGGACTTGGCCAATCCCCGGGGAAAATTCGGTCCGGTTGAGACTGTGTTCCTCAGCTGGAATGGAGCACCCAGTGCTCTGCTTGGGGCTTTCCCTGTGCTCTTTGGCCTCTCCTTCCCTGTGGGTCATCTGCCACTGTTGCATCTCAAGTGCGTTTGCATCCCAGTTCTCTTCCCAGAAGCCCAGCTGGACTTAAGTCACGTCTGCTCTTCTGGGGTTCCCAGCTGCCTGCCACACCCCACACTTGCTGTTCAGCGGCAGGGAAGAGCCCCCTGCTGACTCAGCGCCCAGCAGCGTGACCCTCTGACCCTCCTCCCCATTGTGGGGTGCACTGTGTTCCGACTCGGTGCCCTCGCTCCCTGCCCCATGTTGGTGCAACTTCTCCCCTTGGTTGGAATTTCCGACCTCTCTCCCCCGTCCCAGGGCTGATTCACAGCCCCCACTTGCAGGATCACTTCTCTGATCCCTTGTAGCCCGTTGGATCAATTCTTTGTTTCCACTCTCGGGGAATGTACACATTCAGTGTGGAAGCCTCATTTTACAGTTTCTTTCATTGTGGTCCTCCTGAAGCTATTTTGTCTGATTAGAAATAGAAATCGGGTAATGATGTGAGTGAAGACCTGACCCCGTGGCCCACGGAGCCTCCCACCCCCAGCCCACCTTTCGGGCTGAAGTCGCAAGTCTTGGGGGTCCAGGATCATTGAGAAAGAGGGACTCACGGCTGACATTGTTTAAAAACAGAGGTGACTCTCATGGAGGATGAGCCTCCCCAAAATGTGGGAAGGGTGGTCAGAGACGGAAGAGTCCTAGAGTATCATGAACCTGTGTCAGGCTCTGTCATAGCACCCTAGGATTCCATAAGACCATGGATGGGACATGTGGGCACCAGGGTGGGCAAACACCCAGCGTGGTGGCCTAGGGGTCGCAGCAGGCGGTCTCAGCCTGAGCTGGATTCAGAGGGAGAGCAGCAGATTTGACGTGATTTAGAGGCAGGAAAAAATCCAAACAGCAATGTGACACTTCTTGCACCCGAGCAGAGTGGAATTATCACTCACACATACGGCACGTAAATGTTTCGAGGGTGGGAGGTATAGTTTTTCTCGGCGGGGAGCCTCCCCGGCTCGCTCCAGTGCCTCGTGGGTCTTCCTCTGCAGGGCTGGATCGTTCTTTACCTTCCTTCCTATGTTTATAGCATTAACCTCGAGCCCTGCCAGGAAGCTGCGAGGCCGGCTGCTTGTGACGGGAAAGGGCTGGTGGCACATGACGATATGGTAACCCAGTGGCCTGGGAAATTACATAGAGGTGGTAGAGAGAGGCTAAGCATTGTTATCCAAAGGGAACAAGCATAAGGGTTACAAAGAAATACAGCTGATTCGTGGGTCCCTTCACCCTCAAATATTTCTCCAACACCCTGTGTGAGGCGCTGTCCTGGGTCCCATGCGTCTCCGCGTGTTTCTCGGTGTTTTCACGCCTCTAAATTAGATTCTCTTGTCTCTCTCTCTCTCCTGGATTCCACATGTCTCTCACTGCCCACCCCATTCTCTTTTCTTCCTGGTGTCCTCAAGCAGCACCCCGCCCCACCTTCAGCTGCAGCTCTCTCTCAACTTTTCCAACTCTGAGTAGTTCCCCTTAGGGCTTGACTAGAAGTAAGTGCTTCCGAATGGACTCTATGGCACAGGTGGCAGGCCCGAGGCCTGAGGCCCGAACTTGGCCCTCCGCCTTGTTTTATCCGGCCCGGCACCTTGTTTCTACCCGGCAGCAGCGCCGAGCTCCTTGCCCCTAGTTAAGGAGTAGTTACATTTATACAGTCCTAACATTACATTCGGCCCTTTGAAGGCAACCACGAGGCTGATGTGGCACCTGGTGACAATGGATTTGACACCCCTGGTCTACAGTAAGCGTTTGTCAAATGAACAAATGCATTCCTGTCCTTCCTTGGGGGTGGGGGGATGACGTCAGTCATGCTAGAGATAAGATGGAACACACTTTGAAAGGCGCGGGGCGGGGGGGGTCCTGAAACTTACTGCTCAAGACCCCCAGTGACTCCTCATTCACCTGTCACTGAGACTGGGTGGGGTGGCCGTCTCTGCACGGGGGTGGGGTGGGGGGTGAGGGGGGAGGTTTTGTTCAGGGCAGAGATGAAGTCCTCTTCACCCTGTGCCTTTCGTGCAGCTGGCACCTAATACATGACCCCAGGGTGGAGCTTGTAAGAAGGGGAAGCGGTTTCTCAGGTCAAGCCCCACACAGATTAAAGCTGTCGGTTGGGAAGCGAAGTTCTGCCCTTCAGTCGCCAGTTCCCAAAAAGAAAACACCCTTTTATCTCACACAGTTTCAGGCCCTGATGGCACTGGCTGTGAGTCTCAGGAAACAGAAAAGGAGGATGAGATAAAATTTGACCCCCGAGTCCGGATGGGTGGGCCCTGACGCTGAGCACCTACCTCTGCTGTGACTCAGACACTATGCCTTTGAGTAACATCCTTTCACCTCTCAGTCTTCATCCACTTCAAAAACATTCCCCTCCCCGTCCGCTGTCTCACACCAGCTCTGGGACCTTGTGGAGCTTCAAGAGTCTGAGGGGAACCCATCCTGGGGTTTCCCCAGACTGGCTGTAAGGGGTTGCCTGCCACCATCCAAGGACCCTCACTGTGCCCTGGGTGGCTTTCCAGTCTCCAACAGGCACATTCCCCCCCCACTTGTCTTCGAAAAGGGAAATGATGGAATCAATGAAGCGAGCTTGCAGCTGGAGGGCAAATTCAGGAACAGAAGGTGAGCCTTGCACAGGCCCTGGCCAGGGAGGGTCTGCTTGAGGGCAGGAACGCCCGGCTTCCTGCTGGGGCGGACCTCGGTGGTGACTCCTGAGAGTTCCGCCAGAGCGTGAGGCTCCTAAGAAGCAGAATTATTTCCAGGTGTCTTTTGGACAAAGGTGCAAAAATGGAAAGAAGGAACCGAGGAGATGGCTGGGGGTGGAAGGGGGGCTGTGAGGGGGCATTCTATTCTTTATTTCTTCATAGGCCCAGAAACAGGGACCATTTGTTCACTCAAGAAACATTGGCAGAGCTGCCTCTGTCCCCAGGGACTGCCTCAGGCACCAGGGACACATCCCTGAACAAAGTAATGGCCCCAGAAATCCTGTGCTAGTGGAGGGCGGGGGTCCTTCCTGTGTGCCTTTCTCCCTTGGGGCGAGAGCCAAGCTGGTCAGACAGACAGGCCCGAGGAAGCAGGGGACTCACGCCCTCCTCTGATTCTGTCATGCTCTTTACTCACAGTCCCAGGCCTTTCCTAGAGATGCCTCCAGTAAAGACACAGAGAGCTGAGAACCAACTCCCACTACCCCGTTTCCTAAAGTGATGCTGAAAGGGCAAGGCTAACTCTCAGGGGGATGAACCCACGGCATCATTTCTTCTGAGAGCTGGCATCTTCTTTTTCCCTGTTTCTGAGGACGATCCTCCTTGGTTCCATCAGACACCGAGGGGCACGATCTGGGGACAGGGCATGCCGTATCTTGCTCCTGCTCCTGTCCCACCCTCTGCAATGGCCCAAGTTCCCCCCTGGATGGTTGGAACAGTGTGCCCCGTCCTGTCTCTCTCCTGGTTTGGTCACCCCTCAGTGTTGTTTAGATTTGCCTTCTTCCTACTCGGTCAGGCCTGCCTGCTCCATAAACTCCTTTGCCAATTCCTGACTTCACAGACACGCTGCCATGCTCTCAGCTCTACGTGGACACCTCTCATGTTTATATCTCCAGCTCTCTCTTAGTATCTATCCTAAGCTCCTGCCCAAGGTGGCGACCTGCCTTTCCTGGTGTGTCCCCTGCTTTCTAACGGCCAACCCTTCGCCCCTGCCCTTCCTTCCTTCCGTTTGGAATTCCCCATCCATGTAGCTCTAGGTGGGTACTGCACACTGCCCCCGAAGGTGAAGTCCCAATGCCACTGCCTCCCTGAACTCTCTTCCCACCCTTTGTTTTTCTCCTGGCTGCCCCCTACCCCTGCCTTTGTTTCTTCTCTTCCCTACTGGCCCTCCTGCCTGGAGACAGGGTCACGCCTGCTCCTTCTCTGTGTCCTTATTGCTATGTATGTGGCAGGCGCCTTGCAAATACTGGCTGAATTACGGAATCGTGGGAACCTGAGGCACGTGGAGAGTTGGCGAGGCAGGGGCGTGCGTTCTTTGGTTGGGGCCAGGGGGGTTGGAGGGATGTAGACTTTTTTTGTCTGGAGGGCTTTCCGAGGTCACTTTGACTTTGGTCTGGGTGTCAGCCGCATGTGAAATATCTCTGATGGGAAATAAGGCAAAGAGGCCTGCGTCCGTGGCGAGAAGGGCACCATCCTTTGTCGTGATCCTGATTTTTATAGAGGAACTGGAAAATGACAGGTGCTGAGTAATGTCACCTAATGTTTCCCCTGGGATTTGCCAAAACATAGCGGGGAGAGCCGCCTCAAGGTCATGGAGCACCTAGAATGTGCACTGTGGGCCCTGTGCCGGCTCCTTGCACACAATAACAGCACACGCTTTGAGTGGTGGCTGTGGGGAGGACACGGCTCTCTGCTCTTTGCCTGTGTGAACTCACTTCATCCTCGTACCGCCACCATAAGTAGGTGCTATCATCATGAGGAAATGGAGGAACAGAGAGGGTATGTAACTTGTCCAAAGTCACACAGCTGGTAAGATGCCATTCTCAACCCAGGGAGTCCGGTGTCCAGGAGCAGCTCTCATCCCAGCGATGTGCTGAATGTCAGCCTGTCCCTGCAGCCACAGGACGGCGGGTAGCACTGCCTCCGTTTCCCAGGCGAGACAGCGGAGTCTTCAAGAGGTCGAACCGCTTTCCCACAGATGTGCATGCGCTAAGCCATCACCCCAGAATTATGGGTCACTTTGAGCAGCTGCCACCAGAGCATTCGTGAGGGGCTGTTTTTTCTAGCACAGTCGGTAACAACAAGTCACGGATCTCTTTCCAGAGGAGTCATAAGACTGGAGGGATGGTTCCAGGCGGGCGCCCAGCACACAGCTCTCTAGAGCTAGGCAGAAAGTTTCTTTTAGAAGCATGGCCTCTTCTTTTATCCTTATTATAGTGACAGTGATTCAATTGCACTAGATTTCCTGGAAATGAGTGTCCAGTTTGGGGTTGACGTGACATCCGCGGTTGGGTCAGTGAGTGGCCTCCCTGGCCGTGAATGCCCAGGAAATCCCCCAAGAACCGATCGGAATGGCTCAGACAAGCTTGTGCCTTTTTTCTGGTCCTTGCGCACATTCCCAGGGGACTTCAGGAAGCCGATGTGATTCACTCCTCCCACTGGGAGGTGCGCCCTCACTCTGCCCTGGGACCTGCTGGCCTCCTGGGCATGGTCCTGGGTGAGACTTCACTCCCGCTGATGGCCGTGTCATTTATGCTCAGCAGTGCCCATCACCACAGAGTTAATAAAACGACCTCCTTATTCTTTAGAATCTTGAGGACTCTTTCAGCAGAGTCTCCTCTGTCGGGAAGCCTTCCGTGGGGCTCTGATTAGAGATGGGAGATGACACCACTGCCCGTGGCCACCCTTTTGACTCCACAGTTCTTCCTGAGGGCCAGGAGGCAAAGCAAACGGCCATTTGGTCCACCACCTCCGACGAGGAGAGCAGAGGGAGGGCCGCCAGGTATCCAGGACACGTGCCCGCGTCTGCCCTGACTGAGAAATGCGTCTCAGAGAGCCGGTGCACCAACCGGCAATGGCTGTGAGGAAGGTCCATCTTTGGGAGACGCAGTGGGCAGGGCGAGGCTGGTGGGGACACATGGACAGGAGGCCTGGCCTCTGGGATCTGGGCTGGTGAAAGGAATCCCGAGCAGTGAATGGTGGGCTAAGGAAATTCGTGAACCGCAGCCAGGCTGGTCCGTGTGGTTACTTTTCAAATGAACGGCCAGAGGGTAGGCATGAGTTCCTGCCCCGAGGAGTCTGGTGGGGGGACCCCGCGAAGGCACAATGGTGTGAGTGAGGAGGGCTGTGGGAACACCCCCCCTGTGTCTTCCCCCTCAGTCTTGGGGTGGCCTGGGATGCAAGGAGGCTGTCCAAAGACCATCCAAGTTGAGTCCTCATGGATAAAGAGGAGTTAGTTCCTCAGACAAGGGTGGTGGAAGGAAGGGGTGTCTGTCACTGAGCAGGGGAGGAGAGGACTTTCCGCCAGGTCTCAGGGCCACAGGTACCAAGGTTCAGCGGGGAGAGAGGAGAGGCTGTCGCTGCTCAGGGTGTGCAAAGCACCCAGCCAGGGGAAAGGGGAAGTCGGGGGGGGGGTGATGTGGGGCCTGCCAAAGAGCTTGTCTGCAGGGGCCCCAGAATGACTGCCATCCCAACCAAGGCTGGCTGGCTCACACCTGCCCCCATACTCAGGGCTGCAGGGCGCGTTCCCCACAGCCATGCCCTCACTGAGCTCTTGTGCCATAACCCTCTGAAGGCAGGTGGTCAGAGTCGGTGGCAGGTGTGGGTAGGTGACAGGGTGGTGAGTCTGCCTATCTCAGCAACGTTCTGGCTGCGTTTCCCCCCAGGGGCGGTTATAGGTGGTTACCTCACAAAAAGGTGGGGGGGGGGGTGGGCGGTGTCTGCCTGTTGTCATGGCAACTGCAAGGGCTGCGTGCAGGGACCTCAGTTTCCACTCGGCAGGCTGTTGGCAAGTGGAAGCCCTTTTCAGTTTACTCAGCGTCCTTCCTGCCTTGGAAAAGGTCCCCCAGTTTCCTAAAGTGTATGGGGTCGCGGTTCTGGGACTGCTTCCGTTCCAGCACCACCTGGAAACTTGCGCCTAGAGATGCAAATTATCGGGCTCTGCTCAAAACCCACTGAATCGGAAACTCCGGGGGTGGGGCCAGAAATCTCGTGCTCACCAGCTCTCCAGGCGTTTCTGGTGAGCGCTCGTGTCTGATCACCACGGGTGGGGAGGAGATTTTAATAAAAATCGGTTGCATCAAACATGGGAAAATAGCTTGTTTTCCTTAGCTCCACTCGCTGCAGCTTTGCAGCCGCGCCGGCGGAGGGCGCAGAGGGCCAGACGGGCCTGCCTGTGCCAACCGTAAGCGCAGACGGTTGCAGAAATAAATCACAAATATATGCAAAAGAACTTCAAAAGGCTGTGGCATCAAAGTGGCAGTTAAAGAGGAGACGACGCTCGAGTCGCAGGTGCAGCGGGTGACAGCATCAGCATCCCAAATTCCGGAAGCATCTTGGGCTGAAGCATTTCTTTGCAGCCCTTCGAGCTGTTTCTTTGATCCTTTGATATACAAGAGCCTTCCGACTTTCCTTTGTTCTGGTTTGGTTTTTTTTCACACGTCGGGAGTCAGCACAGGCTCCCTTTGCGTGCTGCACGCGCCGCGGCCTTTGCAGAGTTCACGGCCCTTGGGGGCGGGGAGTGCCCCTCCGCCTCCCACCCTCCCCCGCTTCCTCACGGGGCCCAACCACCCCTGGCATATCCGTCCTGTACAGAGTACCACTAAAATCAGGAAATCCAAGAATGGGGAGGTGGGCACAGGATGACTTGGGGCTTTTCCTTGTCTTATCTATATCCCCCCAAGAGAGACACTGAACTCTAGAGATGAAAGTGCATGTCAGGGGCGTCTGTGTGGGGTTGGTGCTCAGAAGCGGTTTGGAAACCTTTGTGCAGCATCCCAGCAGAAGTGGGAAGATTGCCTCTTCCAAAATGGCATGCGGTTCAAAATGATGAGGCTTCATTAGTTTATGTTTTAAGACTTAATTTTTTTTAATGTTTATGACAAAAGAGAGAGGCAGGCACACTGACTTCTCAGGGACCCTCCGTCCCCACACGTGCTCACCTCCCCCATGGTCAACATCTCTGGCCAGAGAGGCACATTTTTTATGGAGGATGAACCGATGTCATAGTCACCCAGAGTCTGTAGCTTACCATAGAGCTCACTCTTGGTGTTTGCTCCAGGAGTTTGGGCCAATGTGCAGTGAATGACAGGTGTACCCATCATGAGAGCAACATGCAGAGTGACCTCACAGCCCTGTGACACTCCTTTGTGCTCTGCCGATTCATGTCCCTCCTCCCAGACCCTGGCAGCCCCTCGTCTTTCTATTATCTCTGTAGTTTGGCCTTTCCCAGAATGGCACAGAGCTGGACTCACATCGTAGGGAACCTTTTCAGACTGGCTCCTTTCACCTGGTAACATGCATGGAAGGTTCTGTTACGGGGACCCCCACGTGGTTTTGAGTCCATCTGCCTGTGCGCACTGACCCAAAGAAATGCATGAGCCGGAGTTTGCATGCGGAAAGGAAACTAAGTTTAATATTGAACTGGCCAATATGGAGGCAGAGCTGATGCTCAAAGCCCGACTCTGCGATGGTGTCTGGGTACAGGTTACGTGTGGCAAAGTTGCAAGTCTCCATGGCTGGGGGTGTGGGGAGGGGAATCAATCAGCTGGGTTTCCTGGTGCCGACTCTGGTCCATGTTTCTTCCTGGGAGTAGCTCAGCCAAACAGGTCTGCCTGCCTTCAGGTCCCGCCTATCCTAGGTTGGGCCCATTGCTCCATCCTACCCGCTCCAAGATTTTTTGCTCAACCTCTGGAGTGACTTTCTAAAGACAAAGATTTGATCTTATTACCACTTGACTTAAAACTCTTCAAAGGCTCCTTCTTGCCTTTGGAATCAAGTTCAAGTTCCAGGTGGTGGCAGCCCCTCCCTAGACCAGAGTGTGGGGCCGTTCTGCATGGTGGTTAAACGCACAGACCCTAAAGTCAGACTACCTGCATTCAGACTCGGCCTCTGTCACGTTCTTGCTGTGTGCCCTTACTCTCTGGGCCTCAGTTTCCTTATCTGCAAAGTGGGGATAAGCTGTATTTGCAGTAGCAATGAATCCAACCTAAGACCCCATTTTTCATATCCCTTGCCTCTAGGTATGGCTATATGAGTAGATTCTGGCCAATGCGAAGGTTTTGGTTGATACCTCTGGCAAGACTTTGTAGAAGAGTATATTTTTTTCCCTCCATCCTGTTTGGAATGTGCTTGTGATGGCTGCAGCTGTAGCAGCCATTGTGGGCCATGAGGCCAGGGCCTCAGCTTAGAGGTGCCATGGAAAGCTCAGAGGAAGCTGGGGCCCTGACTGCCGGAAAGCCGCCAGAGCAGCCCTGGTCTGCCACCCACTGGTCTTTGCCGGGTCTCTTTTGGGTGTTGCGTCTCACGCAGCTGATGTGCTGTGGAATTTGTTCTGGTCCTAGCAGGAGCACGTGGAACACCTCTGGGTGACTGTGGACCGCGTCTTGTGGGCTCTCTGGTCAGCTCTGGGAGTCTGGGTATGGCCGGCCTGTGGAAACCTTGGTGATCTCCTTGTCTTTGCTTGTGGGGACCCACTGACCTTCTGCTCCTGCTCAGCTGCAGCTCCTGACCTCTCCCTCAGCTCTTGGGGTTCTTGGGGCCTGCGTTAGGATTGGACCCCCAGCCTGGAGATAGACCCACTGCCCCGAGGCTCCGGTGAATCTGCACCTCAGGTCCTCAGGCAGTGCTCTCAACAGCACGCAGAGGAGAGTGACTTCCAGAAGTTCTGCTGACAGGACCCCACAGGCCTTGCGTTTTTATGTCAGTTTAATACACGCATCTATCAGGTGGCGTGGCCCACCTGTCAGAAGGGTGCTTTCTGTGCTAGGCGAGCCTCCCGTGGCGGGCTGGGGGCTCCCGTTTCATGCTGATTTACGAGGGAAGCCGTTTGCAGCTGACTCACTGAGGCCATAACTTGAGGAAAAGCCACAGCTGTCTGGCCTGGCTCTGGGTGTCCTGATCCCTGAAGCTGGTCTCACCCTTGGGACGGTTCCTTTCCTGGTGCCAGTTTGTAATCACAGCTTAATTAGAGTCTCTTTGAGATGATTACATCTTTCTCTGACGTGATCAGATCCCATGAAGCTGGGGGCTCTGAGCCCTGCTCTCCGTGTTCCCCGCAGGATGACCCGGTGCACGGTGACCATGGCCTGGTTAGACCTCACATCGGGGGAGAGGGACTAGGGCTTCAGTAGCGTGTCTTTCTCAAAGCGCTCCCACATCCAGGGTTGTCCTTCAGTTACCCTGCCATCACGGGCAAATAAGCAACAGCCCCTTCCAAGTGCGTGGTTTGCTTGTTTGTCAGAAACTCAGAGCTCCTGTGAAGCTGCCTGGTGTTTCCCTGTCGGGGTCCTTGGACACCAGCCAAGTGACAGCAGCAGGCCTCCCATCCACGCCCACAAAGGGGGCATAAATTGCTATTGTTTCTATGACAACCGATGCTTCTCCCCCCCCTCCCCCGCCACAGTCTTTTTTTCCCATTTCTGAAAAGCTGCCTGGATGACGGACAGCAGTGTGTGAGATTAACTTGTGGGGTGGCAACGAGCACAGGGCCCCAGCAATTCGATGCCTGTCCTGGCCCGCCCTTTGTCTCTGTGTCCTGTTCCGCATTTGCCATGCGAGTCACATCGAAGCGGCAATGATCGCCGCTCGGCTGAACGGAGAGGGACCCGAGCCGTTTGTGTGCAACCCCGTTTGGACTCTTGGGTTTTGAAAGGCTGTTTTTGCTTCCTTATTTTATTATTATTATTTTTTTTTTTAAAAAAACTCTGCTGTTCAGTTTTTTGCATTTAATGAGGCCTTTCCGAAGGGAAAACTAGCAACCAACCAAACAAGAATCCTGCCCTTTAAGCAATTGCTCTCCAAATTCTTTACCAGAGCCTAGTTGTATGGGAGGGGGGGCTTTGGGACTTCCATGTTAACAACACGGTGCTGACATCAAACCCAGCAGACTCTCTGAGGGGCCGCTTCAACAGCCTTGGCATTTAACACCCCCTTTTGTTAAAGAGGAAATGGTTGGACAAATGAACTTCCTGAGGATAATAATGATCTAATTAGTTAAATAGCTCTGGTCGCAGTGATTTCCAATGTGCGGGCAGAATATCTTTGGAAAGACCTCCACGGCAATGCAAAGTGTGGCTAATCTGTTAGAAAACCCATCTGCTGTCCAGCCTGGATAGATAACAGGGCTCCCAGAGACGGGTGGCTTTGCCTTTCATCGGAGTGTAAATGCCATTCCAAATGGTGAACTGCAAGTTCGTTCTACGTAGTGCCCATGTCCACACAAGCTTTGGTCACTGTCTTCTCAAACAAGGCCATCTGGGAGAGGGCTCTTGGCTTTGTTAGTATAAGATGGGGGTCCTCCTAGACAGAGTGCTTGGGGAGCTACTCCATCTGGGTTTCCAGGGGGAAGGGAAATTCCAAGAGCTTCCATGGACACCAGGGTATCAGGCATCTAAAGGGATGCTCAGGGACTGCAGAGGCAGGGTGGGCAATGGCTTCAGGGATCATCCTCACAGACATTGAGATGCAGGAAGGTAAGTCTTAGGTTCGAGAACCACATAGACTGAGGGGCCGAGTGGGGGCAAGCCTTGTGTCTGGTGCTTGGCCGTTGGTAGGTGATGTGAAGGCCAGGATAAGGGAGAGTGCTTGCCTTGGGCCATCTCTTGGAGTCCTTCCAGCTTTGATATTCTGAGGCTTTGACTTGCAGAGCAAATGGCTTAAGATCATCTGAACTGACCACTTTGGGCAGCTGAAAAGGCAGAAATAAATGCAGAGTTATCCAGACAGGTGGCAGGTGTGCCTGGCCGGGGGACTCTGGGGAGCATCATTCCATCAGTGTACTAGGCTTGCTCAGAAGGAGACTTCCTGGCACGCAGAGCCCCCCAGAGTCCCCCTTTGTGTCCTGACCTCTCTTGGTGCAACTTTTTGGATCCTGTCCTACAACCAAGCCAACCTGCGTGAGGTCCAGCCCTTCCCTTCTTTCTCCTTTTTGTCCATCCTAATGCCGGACGGGGACCGGGGTGGCAGCAGGTTGGAAGACTCGCTTCAGAGATAGGAGGTGTCCGAATTAGGGCTCTTCTTTAGTGACTTTTGTGTGCCTCGATTTCCTTTTGGAAAAAGTCAAGACATAGGACCAGCGTGTTGTAAGTTTTGAAGAATCAATACCCCAAGTTGCTTGTACTCAGTAAATGAGTGACTTGCAAATACTAGGGACGCCTCCCAGCTGGAACCATTCAGCCCCGTCCTAAGCATCTTTGAAACTGGGGACCCTTCCCAGTTCACTCTTGCCTACTGTGACCTCCTGCCATTCTGAACCATCTCATCTACTTATCTGGCAATTAATCTCATAAAGTGTTGTGGCGTTTTTGTACCTACAGAGCTTTTCATTGTATCATTGGTTAGCCATAACTGTCCTGCGGAATTTCCTCTGCTGGCCTCTGAGATTCTCAGGCCCCCGTGACCTTGGCTTGTATATCCTTTAGCCGCTAGTGCCCTGCACAGTGTCAGCGTCTTTGTAAGTGTGTCACTTAGTGCTGCTGGAGTTAATAAATGCATGTCTCTCCTTGACTGTTGTCGTCCTAAAAAAGGTGTGAAGGAGTCCTGTTTGGAGCATATCATTGGTGCAGAGCTGAAGGTACCATTAGAGGATATTGCTACTCAGACTGTAAGGTCACGGTCATGAGAAAAGTAATGGAATCGTGAGCACCAAGGCTGCTGGCATCCTGACCCCTCCCCAGGGCCCCTGAATGTTTCATATGAGTAATAACTTCCTAGCAGGGCAGTTCAGGCCTCCCATCAACAGGTAGTTTAGGGGCGGGCAGGCTCATCGCTGCAAAGTGGGTGCATTTAGAAGGGCCAAATGAGCAGATTAAAATCACTCCAGAGGAAGCATTTCATGGGATAGTAACACATTGGCTGTCAATAATGAAAGATAACGAGAGCATTGAATCCCAGCAACACTACATCTGCCTCAAGGGAACTAACTCATAAACAGGGCTTGGCTTCTCTGGGAGAGGCGATTTCGTTTGCTGGGAGCAGAGCCCAGAGTGGCCACTGGGAGATGCCTTTGGTGAGATGCAGGCGCAGCTTCAGAGAGCTGATGAGTCCTGGGCTCCTCTCAGCGCTTGGGCTTGGATTCCTTATGAGTGAAAAATGATACCCTGGAGGGGAGCAAAGAGAAGTTTGTGGTTTTTTTCCCCTAAAGAATTAATAACAGTCCTTTTGTAGAGACAAAAAAAAATCACTGGATCCTATTTTTGTGCCATGCACAGGAGGCGACTCTCAGTGCAGGGATGTTGCTGGGACCCACAGGTGGGTGGCTGGGGACAGAGGCGATGGTGGTGGCAATTTTCCAGGGTCTAGCTTGCCCTTTTCCTCAATAGCGAGAGTGGGACAGTGCCTGAGGGGGCTGAGCTGGGAGGAGATGGGGACTCTACTCCAGGCCCCTCCCCTCCTCCCCCATTGGCTCCAGAAAATATCCCGTCCTGAAGGCAAGAAGAGGGTGAAGGGGACCAACGTTTTGTGTCACCCCTACCCGCCAAATGTGCCTTTTGGGGATGTTGCTTTTTGAGGGGATTATTAAGAAACCAAAGGCCAAGAAAAAATCTTTGACTCTCCCCCTTTCTGCTCAAGGTTTGCTCCAGGAAGGGAACTTTTTTTTCCCCATTAAGTTACTTTCAGTGTTGTTTTGTGTTGGCACCAGGTGTGCAGCACTGTGGTTAGATGATTGTGTACTTTCCAGGTGTATTTCCAGTACCCACCTGGCTGTGTGCTCAGCCATTGTAAGATTACTGACCGTATCCCTTATGCCGCACTGTACATTCCCATGATTATTTCGTAATTACCAGTCTGTACTTCCCAGTCCCTTTCGCCCTTTCACCCCACCCTGCCCCTCTGTCAACTATTAGTCCATTCTCAGCATCTATGGGTCTGTTTCTATTTTGTTTGTTCATTTATTTTGTCCTTTAGTTTCCACATCTAAGTGAGATCACATGGCACTTGTCTTTCTCTGACTGACTTATTTCACTGAGCATAATACCCTCGAGGTTCACCCAGGCTGTTGTAAATGGTGAAAGTGTGTTCTTTTTTTATAACAATATTACATTGCATATATGGACCACAGGTTTTTTAATCCACTCGTCTACGGATGGGCACTTGGGTGGCTTGCAGATCTTGGTTATTGTAAATGACGCTGTAGTGAACACAGTGAGGGGTATGTTCTCTCAAATCAGTGTGTCGTGTTTCTTTGGATGTATACCCAGAAGTGGAATCACCGGGTCATAAGGCAGTTCCGGTTTTAATATTTGGAGGAAATTCCACACTGTTTTCTGTAGTGGCTGCCCCAGTCTGCGTTCTCATCAATAATGCAGGAGAGTTCAGGAGAGGAAGCTTAACATACTCACCTTGGCAGTAGGCAGGAGGGCTCCAAGCAGGCGCCTGTGAACTAGACTTCTCCCACACCTCCATCATTTCTGGGAGCTTAGCAGGCGTCTGCCGGCTGCGGGTGTCCACTCCTCCTCAGCTGCCTGTGGATGACCATTTCCTTCGAAATCTCAGCCCCCTGCCCCTCTCCTCCTTTGTCCATAGATGTATGAACCTCGACCGGCCAGTGCACTTGGGTTTCAGATCTTATGTGCCGGCGTGGACATCCCTAATGAGTTCTGTACATTTTCCCCTGTTAATCTGGCCTCTGTTAATTTGATTACTAGCCCAGCTAGCAGAACTTAGAAGGTAGGAGGAAAGGTGTTTTTTTCCTTTCCTTTCCCCCAACAGAGGGAGTCAGCCTCCAGAAGGGCGAGTGGAGAAATGCAACAAAATCACTCTTGTTCTGTGTGGGTGGGCGCCAACATCACTTTAAAAATGAGAATTTACAGGCTGGTCTCTGGAGACTGATCAAAAGTATAAGCTGTGTTTTTGTGAAATTTGGTGTTGGTGGGCAAGGGGAGGTTTGAGCTTTTTCTTTTTTTAATTATTGTTGTTCAATTACAGTTGTCTGAATTTGCCCCTCACCACTCCCTGCCACCCCAGCCAAACCCACCTCCCTCCCTGGCTCCCACCCCCCCCTCCTTGGTTTTGTCCATGTGAGCTTTTTCTTTTTTTTTTTCAATATTACCTTTCTTTTTTTTTAAATTGACCTCAACTCTGAGTTAAATGGATATTCCGTAACCTCCTCCAGCTCTTCGCTTTTCTTTTTAAACATCCCTCAACATCCCCCTTAATTTTATGGAAGGAGACCTGGAGACATGAAGGTAGCTTAGTGATTTACTGGGGATGCAAATTAGTAGCAGCACCAAGAACAGAATACAAATCCAGGGACAGAGCAGTGTTTGCTTCAACCATTACCTCTTCTTCGTTATCAGCAAAGCGCTCATTACGTCACGGGGACACTTTCTGGTCCCTGTTGAAGGGCACCGTTCTGTGTGAAATGAGGACACTTGGCTTGATTCACTGCCTTGGAGTCTTAACAGTCATATTATTTCTTTCTCCAATTCACAAAACTTTAGGATTCACCATGTGCGTTTTAATCAATTAGTATAAATTAGAAAAGTCTTATGGACTACAAATTTCCCGCAGGCCCCTCTTTGGCGATTACAAATTCAGTGTCACTAAATCTCGGCAAGGATAAAGCGATGAATTCAAGTTCATAGAAGACTTTCTATTTCTCTCATTTTTTTCTATTTTGTTCAGTAAATTCAGTATTATTATTTGAATGTAAAATTGCGTCTTTTGAGTCAGACACACCCCGAAATGCAGGGGTAAACTTAGAAATTTAATAGTCTTTTTCTAAAGTGTCAGCTCACTAACTCCCCAAACATCTTCTTTGCCTCTCAAACGCCCCGGCAGTGGGAATCAGAACACGAACACCCCCCAAACCTACAATTGTGCAGAAATTCCAATACCGATCTGTTCTGTGAGCGGATCTTATTGGACTCTCACACAGCGTGCCTTGTGAGTCTTTCAAAAAAAAAATAGTACTAATTTTTTTCTGTTTCCCATCTCCCCTATTGTTAGGTAACAAACAGCAGGCAGATTTTTTCCCCCTCCCTGTGACCGAAGAACGTTCCAAGCCTGTAAAAGCATCAGTACCACTTAGAATCCAAAGTGAGAACAGTCCAAAACAACTCACACGGGGGAGCAGTGTGCTTCACAGCATTTTGAAATGGACACATCCCAGACGGTTGTGAAGCTCTTCGGTTTGGTAGCATTAATAAACAAGGGCTTGTCGTTTAAGACTAATGATGAGTTGGTCCATGGGTGATTTTTCTAATGGGGCCAAATAGAGAAATCAGCAGTCCGAAGGCATTCTTTAGTTCTTCGTTAGGAAAACGGCACCAAGTTGAAGGTCTCAATTTCCACCCGGTTCTTCCCGCTGCATTGCTCTTTTGCAATGTATGATGAAGTCGTCAGGTCTAGAGAATTCTGAGTGTGACAGCGCGGTACGTGGAACCGTGAAATGCTTCTGTCTGTCTGTCGCTTTCAGACACAGTGCTATTAATCACGTCATTCGCATGCGCCAACTGTAAAACGCACTGAGGTCCTCGACAGAGAGTGCCGTAGAAAATGAGAGCGCACTCCATTCTCCCAGAGACTTGGCGAGGCGCATGCTGAGAGATAGTGGGACTCATGTTATAGTGAGAGATGTTTGGCAGTAACACGGGCTCACCCAAAGTCACACTGTAAGACAGGAAGAGAAAGTAGGTGTTGATTCTGGACAGCCTCAGAAGACCGCTAGAATAACCCATAATCAAACAAAGATGAGTTTATTACTTACTGAAGTGGGGGGGGACACCCCTTGGTCTCCGAAGAGAGAGGTTGGAGGTGGCAGACATTTACAGGGTTTGGAGGTCTGGTGGAAGGAAAGCAGGCAGCATTTCAATGTGGGAATCTGACTGGAATCGGGCGAATTCAAATTATAACGCTTGAGGATTGGTGGACCGAAGTTTTATAGTCTTCACACTTTTCCTTGGGAAGAACTTTCTGGGGCAAAAATGTGGGGGCATTTTACTATCAGACCCTTAGTTCTTAGTCCTGGTAATTCAGCTACGGGAGAGCAGGCCATTGGATTGGGTCTCTGATCAGGTTCGTTCAGAATTTATCCAGCTATCTACCCACCCAACTGTCTGTCCATCCATTTCCCATCACCTACCCAACAGATGTGCACTAAGCACCCACTACTTGTCAGGCACTATGACGAATACTGAGATGAATGACATGTTTTTTGCCCTTAGAGACTCAAGTGTCAGAGTGATGACAGGTACTTTAAGAAGTAGTTATAATAACAGGTGTGCACAGGAGAGAGAAGGCAAGGACTACAGGGTTACCGCCCGCTGTGAAGGGCTTCCGTGTAGTGCTGGCAGACCCCCCTGCTTTTGGCAGGCCAGGGATTTTCAGCTTTGGCTACATTTTAACCTCATCTGGAGATGAAAACAAGGGGATGCTGGCCCCGCCCAGACCAACTGAAGTCTGAGCATCTGGCCCTGGGCAGTGAATGCCCCCATTGTTCTCCTGTGTGGCCAGGCCTGAAGAAGCCTGCCACAGAGGTTGAGGTGCCATCGAGGTTTTCAGTGTAGATGATGACAAGTTCTGAAGTGTGTCTGAGTGACGGTGATGGTGATGGCCGGAGGACTGGAGCCGCTGGAGCCGGGGAGACAGGTGCTTGTTGCCACGGGGAGGCTACGTCCTGAGTGAGGCGGGGGCAGGGTGCACCTGGGAGGGCAGACGCATTTTGGAGTTGGGTTTGGTGCTGGGTTGATAGCCCCATCAGCCCATTCACGTCCGCTGCAGTATCAGCAAGAACATACAGTAGGTGCCTAATTAAGCACGGGAGCATCATGTGCTATTTACCACCTGGATGAAAGCCCCGCAGAGGGCAGACAAGGGCTGCTGTGGTTCTGGGGGAAGCGGGTGGGGCGTGGACATCAGGTTGCTTGGCTGGGCCTTGATTCGCCTTCCCTGGTCCACTCGAGCTGAGTGAGGCCCTGAACTGCTCTGGAACTCAGTCCGTGAGGACCGCACTTTCTGTGGGTGGCCCTGCCAGGGGTGTTCTGTGACAGACGAGATCACCACTGGGAAAGGATGTGGAACATTGTAAGGAAGACAGGTGACAAAGTGGGTCTGACATTCAAAGACATCCCTGTGACAGGGAACTTAATGCCGTCACCACCCCAGAAATTATGCAAAGGTCTCTCCTGAAGGCTTGGTCCTGGGGCCTCAGTGCTTGGTGGAGCCCATAGCTCTTGTCCTTCACCTCTTCTGTGTCCCCCCCTCACCCTGCAATGCAAAGGGTGGCAGGCAGTGTTTGGCAATGGCCTGAGCCCTGGAGGTCAGTAACCCTACACTCCAATGTCATTCCTCGGTGACCTCTATTCCAGTCAGTGTGGAACGTGGCTGTCCCCTGGCCTTGTTTATATAATTTATAGCAACTCTCACCATCTATAATTGTGTTCATTAATGTAGGGTCCATGAGGGAAGATACTATGTCTGTCTTGTTTTCGGTTCTGTGGCACCTACGCAGGCCCCCAAAGAGAGAGTGTGCTGCCTAAGTATGCCTTAAATGAGTTATTTTTATTGTGTACCTACCATGCTCCTTTTAATTAATACAGTTTATCATGTGTCCTCTGGGAAGAGAGCCCAATGTTAGGAACAGAGAAGGCACAAATATTGTGGAGTTATTGGGTCCTGCATTACAGGAGCTTCGACAAGCCTTTTCACCTTTCCGGAACTTACCTGTGATACTTTGTAAAGTGGAGGGTCAGATGCAGAGAAATATATATAGCCTTTTACGTAGAATTGTGCACCTGGAACCTGTATAATTTTGTTAACCAGTGTCACTCCGATAAATGCAATTTTTTAAAAAAGTAGAGCTTTTTATTTCTTCCATGCATTTTTGGTCACCACACATTCCCGTTGGGAATTCCTCTCATGGAGCAACTGCTGGGGAGTCATTCAGTGGATTCTCTAACCCTTTGCCCTAAAATAGAAGGACTCCCCCCTCCACCCCCTGCCCCCGAACAGTCTCCAGGACATTTCTCAAACCTGCCTTCAGACAGTGTAGGTGTGTGAGTCACCCAAGAGACATTCCTAGATACGGCATCACACTTTCAATGGCAGAAATGTAGGCTGTAGGTGAAGTCTCTTCAAAACCCTTCCTCATTACACACATTGTTGATGAAGTCAGCTTTAGGGGCTGGGGATTCTGCTGGGCTGCTTGGAAAGGGTGCAAGCGAAAGCAGATGCAAAGTTAATCCCGTGGGGGTTTCAGTCGGGAGGGAGAATTGTCCTGATGGGTATGTAATTATAAACGTAGCTGATCCTCTGAAGGCAGGATGAGTTTCTGTGAAAACGTGTAACAAAGAAGCCTGGCTCAGATTGTGGTGGCAAGACATCTTCTGGGAGAAGGCGAGCCGTTAGCAGAAGCAGAAAGGCTGTTCATGTGGCTGGAGGTAGTGCGAGGGGAGAACAGGGAGCCTTCTGTGCCAGGGAGTGACCTGAGGTCCTGGTGAGGAAAGGCCTGTGGAGCCCACGGAACCAAGGGCCGATGGCTGTGGTTGGTGGGGAGAGACCCAGGTGGAAGACAGTGGAGGCGGATGTTGGGAAGTGAGGCGGTGGCCAGAAATGCTGGTGTTGGACCTTTAATTTGTGATTTGTGGGAAGTCACTGATAGTGTTCATAACGACGTTCCCGTCATCAGATTTGGGTTTGGGAACGTCACACAGCCTGCTTGGCAGGAAATGTGCTGGGAGAGGGTGACCACTTGGAGGTCGGCCATAGAGGGAGCCCCCAGGCGAGATGGAGGCAGCGTGGGTCGGGGGAGGGCAGTGGGCGTGATGGGGCATGGACACGGGCCGGCTGCCCTTCACTGAGACTGAGAACGCTGGAGTAAGACCTTCCCGGGGGTGGGCCACGAGCTCAGTCTTGTATGCATTCGAGGCCGAGGTGCCTTCCAGCTGTTCAGTTCGGGATTTTACCGTGGGGCGAGGCACACTGTAGGGGAGCCCCCTACAGCCCAGAGGAGAGGTTTGATCTGGAGGGTCTCAGGGACCAGAAATGCTAGTTGAAGGCGTGGACGTGGGTGGAACTGCCTACAGAGAAAACAAAGACTAAGGAAGGCCAGTAGGGAGTACCCCCTGGAGGAGCTCTGGCACGGGGTCCTCCAGGGGAGGAGGCAGAAATCCCAGATGAGAGAGGAAGGCCCGGGCGAAGTGTGTGGGGGGCAGTGGGGGTGGGAGAGGGATGTGTTGGGGAAGGCGGGTGTCAAGGGACCCACTAGAAGGAGGGTCTTTAGCTGCAGGGTGTCGGGGGCTGTCAGGTAGGTGTTTTTGGATTTATATCAATATGGAAGTTGAAAGGGTCAGGCCAGATCCCCAACCCCCAGACTGCTGATGACCTAGTCAGGCCAGTTTCCCAACCCGCTGGACTGCCCGTGACTCAGCTGTCCCGACTGGCTTGGTAGCCCGCGGCTTCATCCAAACTCTCTCCCACCACGCACAGTAGACACCTGGCGCCAGCCACCATGGCCGGTGGGCAGACTGATTCTCCTGTACCTGGGAACAGCCCAGCCCTTTACCTAACCTGTTGTCCCAGCTCCCATCCTGGAACTCTGAGGCCCCCACCTGGAAGAACAAGAGACTAACCCCTCCCCTATCCCTCACAAACCCTGAGCTTTTTTCTTTAAAAAACCCCACTCCTGCTGTCTCCGGGTGCTGAAGTGGACCCCGACTCAGCCTGTCTCAGCGCAGCATCAAACAGAGGCACTTGGATCAATCAGTTCACCTGGTTCCTCCCGCCTCTGTTTCTCACGCATTTCCAACTGAAGTCCAGTGCTTTTTCAAAGGCCTGCTGGCCATAGCAGCGGGAAGGGTGGAAGCCGTAGTGCGTGAGAAGGGAGAAACCGTGGGTTTAGACAGTTCTTTCAAGAGATTAGCTGCAGAGGGTAGCAGAGGCGTTGGATGCTGTAGGGTGAGGAAATGATCATTTTTTAAAGATGGGAGAATCTTGTGCCTGGACAGTGGCAGAAGGGAAGGCTTCCGCTGAAAGGGAGAGGTCCATCTCTGTGGGAGAGAGTAGGGCTCAGCGATGGGGACAGTGGGGACTCCAAACCATGGCCGGGGAGAGGGGCACCCTCTCTAATACAAAAGGAAGAGCAAGCAGGGAGTTCCTTGGTTATTTCTCCCGCATAATCACTTACTCATCCTAATTCTTCTGTTCCTAGGCTTGAGGGCAGGGAAGACATTTTTCCCCAGTTATTTTTTTCTTCTTTTTATTTTCAAGAGTGCTCATAGTGTCCTCAAACCTCTGTCTCCTTCACTTTGATCATCCCAGCAGCTTCATGCACATTTAAAAAAATTCAAATCGTCATTCATGACCTCCCAGCTAGAACTGAGGCAAACTGCTACCTCTGAGTAAGTGAGCCTCTCTAACAAAATACTCAAGAGGGTACAAGATGAAGAGGCGCGCAACTGTTTTAGATTTCGCACACGCATGGCGAGTGATTGAAATGCGGTATTTGTAATCATGCCTTTACTTCCCCGGGTGCAAATAAGCAGTTTTGCTGGTGGCCGGAAAACCAATTATGTAGCATGTAACTTTGTTGGAAGCAATTGCGAATTTTGGGAAGGGACCCAGAAAATTGTGTAGTTTCAAATGTACAATACCTTAATCCTCTGTGTTGGTTAAGACTCTAACCTGCTGTGACAGGAAACCTGCCTGGAGTTCTAATTACCCTGGTGTCCAAAATCTGCCAGGCACGCAATCTAGTGAGAGCATTATGTGCGATGTGATTGCTGTGCAATTGATCCACTGCACGCAGAGGTGAGCCATTTTGTTTCCACGACAACAGTGTCGGACTTTGAAATTATCGATCTGGTCGCTGTGGCCACCCTATGGGGAAATTCAGCGCACGCGGCATGATGTGACCATCGCTGGCGATTCCCTGTCGTCTTGGTTTTCCCACTGTGGGGCAGTTGTACGTGATCCCAACTCTTTCTAGCTAAGGTGAAGCCTTCCTGCTGATCATCTTTACGGGGAAGGCTGTTGACTTGTAATGTTTCCTTTCTCCCACTTCCATGTCTGAAAAATGGGCTGCCCAAGAGAGCTCAGGAGTAGAAGAAATGTCCTGCCTCTCAGCTACTCTTTGTCTTTATCACCAAGTCCCACAGTTTCCTTTAAAACAAAACAAAACAAAACAAAACCCAACCAGACTGCATACAACAATTGCTCAAGGAGAGAGTGGACTGCACCTTCTTTGTGCCCCTGGCCAGCCATGCGACACAGTTCTGAGGAGTCCAGCAGCTGCTTTCCTCAGTCTGTGCACCAAGAGGCATGCCAGCTTCTTCCTGACACGTCCTGCGTTACAGTGATGCTGATCGGGGACGTTGCTCCCCATGGCAGTGACAGACCCCATTAGGGGGTCACCTTCTTTCCTTCCTTCCTTCCTTCCTTCCTTCCTTCCTTCCTTCCTTCCTTCCTTCCTTCCCAGCGACTGCTTGCTTTGGGCTCAGCCCACCCGTGGTAGTGAGGTAGGGACAGGGGCGTGTGTCCCCTTCCAGCAAATGGAACTCTGTGCCATCCGGTGACAGCTCCTCCCGTTACCTGAGAGGGGCACAGAGAACCTGGCGAAAAGACTCTCTTCCTGCTCTGTGAATGTATTCATGAGGAAAGCCTGACAGAATTCTATAAATGAAATCATGGGTATATATTCAATGAATTCTGCCCAGTAGAAATAATAACACAATTTTGTGAAACTGGGAATTTGCTGGAAAAGTTGGACTAGTTCCGTCGGTTGAAGTAAATCTAATTTCTTTCATTTCAACTCAGCAAACATTTTGGGATGACTAACGCTGTGCCTGGTGCTCTGATGGGTGGGGGACGCAAATCTCAGCCTTCGCCTCTCTGAGGAAGAAGGACGATTGGACAGCTCCGTGATGATGGGACCCTCGCAGGAAAGGAGGAAGGCACGGGATGCTTTGGGAGCTTGGGAAAGGAAATGCCTCATTATTGAAGAAGGAGGTGTTTTCCTTCTGACTTTAAAGAGCAGGTGACACCTGAAATGAATCTTGAAGCGAGCATTGGCTGGGCTGGGAAAGGGGAGGAAGAGAGTCCAGGAATAAGGAAAACAGATGCGCAGAAGCACTAAGGAGCATTTATGTTTCGAGAACGGCAGGTTGCTGGGAATGGCTTCAGGCTGAAGTTCCACTTGTGTTTATGATGGGACAGGCCACCATCATGTCAGGTTGCAGGAGAAATTGTCACGAAGGGGATTCGACTCAAATGTGACTTTGAAAATTACCATGAGGAAGGTAGACAAGGAGAAGGATCAGGGCGTCTAGTTAAGGACAAGCTTGGTGGGTGAGGACAGCAGAAAGTGGACCAGGGTGCTTGGTATGGAGCAGCAGAGACAAAGGCGTTATCCCTGCCAACCTGAGTTGATTGGTGCTGGCTGTCTGTGTTGAGAAGGACCGTGTCAGGGACTCTACACTGTGGAATGATGCTGGGATCACTTTGTAATGTCTGCCAAGGGCAAGGGATAGGAAGGCGTTGGTCCATGGGCCGTATGTTCCATGTCCTGCTATAAATATCCTACTAACAGAAGTTATGAAAAAAAGATGTCCTTATAGGATATTCTTGAGAAGCCTTGGAGGCTTGGTTCCTTTTTCCATTTCTTACATCACTGAAAAACGCTGAGTAATTTTTCTTCTCTTTGCTGCATTTTCTTTCTTAATTGAAATCATTTAAAAATACCTTCCCTACAAGATAAAGTAGATACGGTTTTGCTGTACACAAACGTACACACATGTGTGTGACTGGTTTTTAGAATGAGCTCATCTTATAAGCAGAAGATAAAAACGTTTTTAAGCTCGGAAAAGAATTTAAGCATCATCTTTGCCAACCACTTTATTTTACAGATGGGAGAGCCGGGTTTAACCTGATACAGTTGGCCACTACCCAGTAAAACTGATAATGCACTAGGGAGAGTCAGCCATTCCTCACCGAGGTATGTGCTCTGTAGCCTTGCTTCTCAAAGCTTTTGCTGCCATGTCACATATTGAAAATGTTAATACCATATTTTGCCATGTATAATGTGCACCCACATTTTTGTGCTCATTATACATGGGATTATTATACCCCATGGTATGTAATCATTATACCCACATATAATGCGCATCCTTGTTTTTCCTTAAAAAATTTGGGCAAAAAACTGTGCATTATACATGGTAACATGGTATTTCTCTTAAATGCAAATACCAGCAACCTATGGATAAGGCAAACCGTGGTTTTTTGTGGACCGCCAACACAGAGCTCTGGAAGTATCTCAGAAGGGGAAAGGGAATTTGCATTTGATCAGGATGCACCAGTCCAGGAGTAGTGGGGGCACCAAGGCGAGGATTTTGAGGTAAAGGATTCAAACACTTCCCATGGAAGAGTGGGTGAGTGTTCCAGGAAGTTTCTGCAGTGGGCAGTGCAGTAATTTGAGCAAGAGAATCCGAGAAGTAAACTAAGGCTGATGGAGTGGAAGAGAAGGTCCCATTCGTGTGGACAACAGGGTCTAGTTTCTGTTGTCCGTGTCCTTTGGGTGTGGGCACGGATGATTCTGATTCTTACGTCACCGCGTGCAGTGCGGGAAACAGGTGAGGCAGCTCGGGGGTGCAGTGGACCAGATCGGGGCTCGGTCAGCCCAGGCCCTGACCTGGCCAATCTGAGGGCAGGAGGCACGCCTTCCTTGGCACACCCATAACACATTTGTGCCCCAAGTGGTCAGCACAGCAGCTTAGTGGCTCTGCCTTAGTGGAAGAGATACGCACACACATTTGCATGGCGGCATTGTTTGTAAAAACATAACGTTGGAAATAACTCCAACATCCATCGATAAACTGTGGCACATTCAAATAAAACAGGATACCGTGCAGCGGTGAAGAAGAGTGAGTCACAACTCCGCAGTCAGTTACACATATCAATGTGTGCCCCGTAAATACAATCTCAATGGGAAAACCAAGTTGCCAAAGATGACAAGCCTTTAGACACACAAGATGCTCCTACGGGCGGGATGGCATGGAGGAAGACCCGAGGGGAGTGCAAGGAGGTGCGTCAGAGAGATGCACGCTGTGGGGGGTGGTTGCGTGTCCTCCCCACCCGGGAGTGGGGCTCAAGGGACAGCCGAGGAGGGGTCATGCTGGTTCTTGAGCTGGGCACAAGTGTCATGGGTGTCCTGTACAGTCTGCTTTATGCCTTTTGTATACCTTGACTGTTTCCTCATTCTTTTCAAACATCTTTGAAAAAGACATTGAAGCTTAAATAAGTGAATGATTTTCCCAAAGCCCAACAGGTCAGACAGAGAGCTATGTGTTTATTCCTCTTCCCGAGCCTCAGTGATGACAGGGGTGGGGGGGGTGTGAGTGTGTGTGTGTGTGTGTGTGTGTGTGTGTGTGTGTGTGTGTTGTGACCTCTGGGCCCCGGGGGACAGCACAGCTGTGGGGAGGCAGCTGGTCAGCACTGGTGCTGCTGCTCAGAGCCAGGTTTGTCCCCGTCCTTGGCTGTCTGCCGCTCTCCGAGGACACCATCCTGGGGAAGAGGTGGAGACAGAAGGGAGATCTGAAATTGCTACTATTTTATGAGACAAGACCATCAGTTGTTCCTTGTGGACTGAGACAGCGATCTCATTTGAGGGCCTGGGGCTCTAGGTTGCCTGACAGCTTCCCAAGCGGGAAATCAGATCAGGGCCACCACAGTTAGGCTGTACATGGCACGTTGAGATAATACACATGACTCAAACCAGAAGAACCCTGGGGTCACGTTCACATTTTCACTGAGATGTTCAGGAGAAACACTTGCTGGGTTTCTATTGATTTTCGCTGGGACTTTGGTGGTGCTTATCAACACTAGTTTAGCTCAACAAATCTACCGCTCAGCTCTCCAGAGTGGAAGAGTTAGTGCAGCTGCATGGGGTTCACGTCAGCTTGCCCCCCACCTTGGCCTGAACCAGTGCCGGGGGCCCCAGCAAGCTTGGCATGTTGACCACCCCATGAACAACGCAACTGCTTTCAGTGTCTTTATTTTGCAATAACCTTAACATGTGAAAATGAATAATTAGTTCCTGATTCTTTAGCCAACATGGAAAACTCCTCAGCCTTGAGCTAGGCTGAGGCTGGCAGTGTTATTCTGAATCTTTCCAAGCACGTCAGTGACCCGTTGCATGCCAAGTGACTCTGCTGAGAAAAGTGCCCAAGTCTTTTACTGTTATTACCAGTTACCTACCATGCCTGCTGCCTTTCTTGGTATAAGCGCACACCCATCAGATTTGTTGGGGTACAGGTGCATTTGATGTAGATGGGGGAACAGTGTCTTCCTTGACTTCTCAACCCGACTCCGCCCCTGGTCTTCACACATGGTAGATTTACGGCCCCGACGGTCCACCACATGGCTTTGCAGAGGGAGGTCTCCGTCGTGCATTTTCTGGGTGTTTGAAGCCCAGGGCGGATGGCGCCTGTGAGGTTGTGCCTCTGCTGGGATGCTGTGTCCCACAGCGACGCGTAGATTTCCGACTGAGGACCCAGAGCACAGAAATGAAATATCTCCATGAGAATGGTCTGTGTGAGATTTAAGGTTATTTTGTGAAAAGGTAGCCGTCAAACAACAGTGATCAAGTAAAAACCAGCCACTAAAAGGGAAGGCATTTTCCCTAACGCTCTTTCCTTAGGATTTTGGAGATCAAGGGAGACGGTATATTATACAATATACTTCAGAAATATTTAGCTTGGGTTAACAAAGACCGACAATACCATTGCATACAGAGAGCTTGAAATCCTGAGGAAAAAAAAATGGTGCAGTTCACTCGGGAAAAAGAAACACATCACCACCAGGACATTAATTACTAGTCTCTGAGTTCCGCTGTCTAGTCTGAGTTCCGCTGTCTAGTCTGTGTTCCGCCTTTTAGCACAAGCCCCTCATTTCCGAGTTACTTGCTGTGGCCCTAATAATTTCCAGCTCGAAGTGTGTTTTAGCTGTGAGTAGGTAATCTTTTGAGTGCAGCTTGCTTTGCACATACCGAGTCTTTGCTACGATCTTAAACACACCTTTGTTTCCCTCTTTGTCCCTTTCTCACTTGCCCTCCCTTCTTTGCTGCCTCCCCTTCCTGTCCTGCCCTCCGTCCTCGCTCATTCTTCTTCGGGTTCCATCATCCAATAGAGTCTCAACCAGCTGATGAATGCCTGTGTCCAGCAGGCCCTCCCTCTTCAATAAACCCAGTTGGGGGAGGGATTCAGGAAAGAATGGCCTCCAGGGGCCTGCCTCAGACTGGCTCCCGGGACCATTGGTGGCCCTGGGAAGGCAGAAAACCCCAGTAACAGCTAACACTGTGGTGCACCTCCTGGGGAGAGGGGACACGTATCGGAATTCGATGTGACTTTTAAAAAACTCACCCTTTCTGTATCTCATTCAGCAGGAGACAACTTCACAAATTTTACATTGAAGCACGGAGTGAAATCTTGCAGAGCCCCGGGGTGTCTAAGGTCCCTTTTCATTAGTGTGACAATCTGAAATTGGAAACGGAAAACTCTCTGTTCCCAGATGATACGAAAAGTGACTTCTGCTGAAAATGTGATTTCTTCCCAGGGTTAACTGGGACTCCCTTACTGAATGCAGATGCTACGTTGAGGCCAGAAAATGTAAATCACTTCAGTAAAACTCAATCTTTGGCTTTTCTTTTCTTTTCTTTTCTTTTCTTTTCTTTTCTTTTCTTTTCTTTTCTTTTCTTTTCTTTCTCAAGTAAAGGGAGGGGCAACCAGTTTCACTTGATTAGTTGTGCAGCCCCCCTTCGAACTTTCGCTGACTCCTTTCTGGGTTAAATTTTTAAACTTTCTGAATTAAATTTACTAAGGATGACATTGGTTAATAAGACTATGTAGGTTTCCAGTGTGTGGTTCTATAGTCCATCGCCAGGTATCGAGTTGTGTGCTCTGCCCCAAGGTCAAATCCCCTCCCGCCACCATGTACGGGGGCTGGGGGGGGCCTTTTCCTCTGGTGGCCACCACACTATTGTCCGTGCCCGTGAGTGTTTGTCTGTGTTTCCTGTTTGCTCCTTTGTTGCCTTCAGTTTCATATCCCACATATGAGTGGGATCCTATGGTTCTTATTTATTTTTTTAAATTACTTTATCGTTGTTCAATTACAGTTTGCATTTCCCCCCCACCACTCTCCCCCCACCCCAGTCAATCTCACCCCCCTCCCCCGCTCCTATGGTTCTTGACTTTTCTGATTTCTTTTGCTTAGCACATTCTCAAAACCCATTTGTGCTGTCACGAATGGCAGTATTTCCTCTTTTCTTGTGGCTGAGGAGTATTCCATTGGGTATATGTATAACATCTTTATCGACTCATCTATCGAAGGACACTCAGTTGTCTGCACGTCTTGAATAATGCCACAGTGAACATAGGATTGCACGTATCTTTGGGAATAAATGTTTTCAAACAACAGCTCTGACAAAGGGTTAGGAGTCAAAATGCATAAAGAACTCGTTCAACTGTGGGCTCGTAATATACATTTAATTATGATTTTAGAGAAGAAATTAGAAGAAAAGAGTTTTTAGGAAGCTTTTTATTTATCGATGCGGAAAGGTCAGTTAGTTTCAGAAATGGGCTTGCTTTGGCATTTCAGATATTTTGTAATCATTTATCTTCTTGTGACTTAGACTACATTCGAGACAGTGGACCTGAGTAGTCAATGTAAATTTGAAAATTAACTATTTTTCACGATTAAGAGAACCGTGCTGGGACTATGCCAAGGAAGCAGGTATAAAGAAGGGTTAAACACCAAAATGGAAATCCTGCAGTGAATTGTCCAGTACCTGGAGCAATCCTTCAAAAGTGTAAAGATAACTTCCTTTAACTTCCTTAAAGCTACTCCTCAGACAAATAGATGACAACCATACGCCCAAGTTTAATTTCAAACTTGCCATAAGGGAAGAGGCTTCTGAAAGAGCTGATTCAAAGATTCCCTGTTGGTAGAGAGATTTTATGGGGATGTTTAATTGAAGACAATAAGACTTAGGCTCCTAACAAGACCCACTCTCAGGGAGGGGGTGATGGTAATGTCTTTTCCAGAAGGAATTCCTAATTTCAATACAGTCTATACCCAAAACATTGCTTAGGCATTTGTATTAAAGATGGCAAACACGGGGGTCTGGCACAAATCATGCCCCTTTTTATTACAAAACCATGAGCATGTAATTCTGTAACATCACAATATCACACTCAAGCACACCATGCGACATTTCATTTTAGGTGAAATGTTCAAATTAAGACTATAAATGATCACACCCCTGTTATTACCCTACCAACCACACTCACGCAGGTGTTTCTTCTGCCAGACTCTGTCGTTTCCAGGTGTATGTCACATCTCATAACATCCACGTTTGGTACAACGTTCTTTTCTCCTGTCACTTCCCCATTTGTAACCCTCGAATTGCTTTCCACGCTTTTCGAAAACGATCCAAATCCATACGAGGAACCGACCCGCGCCTGCTGATGGCAGGTCCCGTTTCCCGGAGAGGCTGGCCATGGGGTGGGTTGGGGGGCTTTGCTGTTCCCTCTGACTGCAGGTCCCGTGTCTCATACAGTCACCCAGTAGCTTGCCCCTCACTTTATTTGTGTCCCTGTGGAAAGGTGGCCTCATCTACAGTGACAGCCCTCTCAGCTCCGTCCCCTATCACCCTTCACACCCTGGCCTGTTTCGTCCAAATGCCACTATCTGGCCCGACAACTTCTGTGTATGGTCCTAGTGCCCGTCCTCCCTGTTCCCACCAGAGTATGAACAAATTCTGGGGGCAGGGGCTGGGATTTTCGTTCATTCATTTCTGTAGTCCCAGGGCCTCGGTCAGGGCGTGGCTCATGATACACATTATGGGCCAAACTGTGTGTCCCCCTCCCCCCAAGTTCATATGTTGAAGTCTTTTTTAAAAAAATGATTTTATTTATTTATTTTTAGAGAGAGGGGAAGGGAAGGATAAAGGGAGAGAAATATCAAGTGTGTGGTTACCTCTCGCACGCCCCCTACTGGGGACCTGGCCCACTACCCAGGCATGTGCCCTGACTGGGAATTGAACTGGCAACCCTTTGGTTTGCAGGCTGGCACTTGATCCACTGTGCCACACCGGCCAAGGCCGTATGTTGAAGTGTTAACTCCCAAGTACCTCAGAGTATGTCCCTATTCGGAGCTAGGGTGTTGACAGAGGTAACTGAGTTAACGGAGGTCAACTGGGTGGGTCCTAAGGCAGCGTGGCTGGCATCCTTATCGGAAGAGGAAATGTAGACACAGACGTGTGCAGAGGGAAACTGATGTGGAGACAGAGAAGACAGCTGTGGCCAAGCCCAGGACAAACAGGCCCCTAGTCTACAGCCTCTCAGGGAGCCAACCTGGCCAGCACCCTGATATCAGATGTGCAGCCTGTGGAACGCTGACACAATAAATTTCCGCCATTGAAGCCACAGTATCGCTAGCAACCCAAGGTGGCACAAATGCTTAATAAGTATTTGTTCCATTAAGAAAGGGTATGGGCCCTGGCTGGTGTGGCTCAGTGGATTGAGTGCCAGCCTGTGAATCAAAGGGTTGCTGGTTCGATTCCCAGTCAGGGCAGACGCCTGGGTTGTGAGCCAGGTGCCCAGTAGGGGGCGCGTGAGAGGCAACCACACACTGATGTTTCTCTCCCTCCCCCTCTCTAAAATAAATAAATAAAATCTTTATTGTAAAAATAAAGAAATAATATGGAAGAGTCTCCTAAGGATAAACAGTAGTGATATTGTAGAGCAAAAGGAACCTGGGTGGTGATTTCTCTAGCAGACTTCAAGTTGGCATGGAAACAGGACGTTGCCCTGATGGACGGAAACAGAGCGTGGGTGCATTCGTGTCCCTGGCGGTGTAAGAACGCCACGCCCTGATACTCAGGGTAACCCTCCCGACAGAGGAGACAGCACGTGGGTCAGTGTCAGTGATCTGAATGTCAGAGGGAGTGACTCTGTCCTCTTGTGGTTGCAGAGGTCAGGGGTGCTGCGGGGGGTCAGGCGTGCACACTGGACTTGGGGACATCCGACTGCAACCTGGGAAGGGAAAAGGCAGGACCGGTTCCCTTATCAAACACACGAACGGGGCAGAAACACGGTGGGTCTGAGAAAACAGCGCTTGGACAGGCCAATGACAAGGGCTCCACGTGGTGCAGCCGGGCAGAGGCGTGGGTGGCCTGTTCACAGAGCACAGAAGGAGGCCCCAGGTTGGGGGGGACACAGAGCACCACCTGAATCAGTAAGACCTCCAGCCACCAAGGCACCGAGGCCCGCCATGTGCCGCGGACAGCGGCATTTCCATTTGGATTCAACGCATTGGAGACCCCACCAGCGATGCTTCCCACCTGCCTGGAAGCTGCAACAGACGGCGTGATGCTAACTGCCGAGGACCAAGAGAAAGCAGAAGTGACCGGGTCCTGTTTCATTTCCACATCCTTCGCCCACAAAATGTTTCGAAATTGGAAAGCTCAAGCAAGCAACGTGACAAGGAATCACAGTCCGTTCTAGGTCAGGGCTGTAAATGAACAATTAAATGGAGAATTTTTAATGCTTGGGGTGATCAGACCCCAGGCCCGGATGCCTCACCTGCCCTGAGCTCAGAGGTGTGCAGGTGCATGTCAGACCATCGTCCCCGGTCACTTCTGAGGAATAGTGTGACTGATGAACATTTCAAGAGGCACAATGTTGTATCTGTTTTCCAACACAGGGAAAAGAACGTTTGTAAGAATAATGCACGATTGAGCCGATTGTTGCCTTTTAGTATTATTTTTTATTTTCTACTATTAAAAGATCTTCATTGCAAAGCTACCTGTATTTTCAAGTGAAAATATAATATTTAAGGAGAGAATAAAATATAAAGGTTCGCTTAGAAGATTAATATATAAATAATGCTGACAAACCACAGAGAAATGTAGTTTGATGAAGACTCCAGCTGAGTAAAAGATGCATCTCTTAAGTCCACATTTCTTTCTTCGCCACAGAGAGGGAACCCCAACCTTCCGTGGCTGCTCACAAGTCCCTCGTTTCTCGGTGTGTTCCGGGAAGCCTCATGTTCTTTACATTCCCAGGGATTGTCCAGGCAGGAGCTGACTGCTGTGTGAGGCCTGGGGTGGGGGAGGAGCTTCGGCACAGGGAGGGGCTCCCCCACACCCGCTGGCCTCAGGGACCCTCTGGAGGAGGTGGTGGTGGCAGTTGGGGAGTGAGAGGAGGGAACGGTGCTGCTGCTTTAAGACCCAGGTCCAATCCGGGGAGGGGACCACCAGGGCTTATTCACTCTTGGCCTCCTTGCAGGTTTGGGAAAGTTCCTCGGGAAGTGGTGATTCTCACGTCCTCTTCCAGGGACGTGAGCGTCCTTAGCATCTCTGCCATCCCCTTGTGCTTGGAGAGTTTGGCTTTCTCTTTCTTCAGTTCATGAACCAGGGAAGTAATTTCCTGCCTCAGCATCCAGCAGGTCATGGTCCCCTTTCTGCAAGCGTCCACAAGGCTGGGTATATTTAATGACTCCTTCTCGCGTCTGGCCTCGGCTAAGGATGACTCGATCCTCACACGCTCCTCTCTCGCCGAGCTCAACTTGTCAGTGAGTTGGCATTTCTCACCATCTGTGTGGCCAGGGCTTTTGCGCGCTGCACTTCAAGTCTTATGTAAAGTCAACTCCAAACAGATCCAAGAAGTCTGACTGTAAATACAAGACCCAACAAGAAGCTGGTGACAGGTGGACATGCCAGCGTCTTCCACTGGAGGATGTGGACCGTGAGAAGTGGACCCAGGCCACTGGGCAGCAGCTCTACTACCACCTTGCCCAGCTTCCCAAGGATGGGCCCAAAGCCCAGCTCCACAGAGGACCACAGCCACTGCATCTGCTCAGGGACTGCCCGGTCACCATGGAGTCTCCAGCCACAGCATTCCACCCGGAACTGGCCAGCAAGGGCAATCCTGATTGGTCATTAGTGATGCGGTTTGGGGAGGGGGAGATTTGTCAGTAAAATGTTCTTGTCTTTTATTGCTAAACAGAATGTAAAGCAGATGGCTTGCAAGCACCGTGAAAAGAGCAGTGGTCCCTAGCTGTCAACCATTGTCACTATCCATCGGTCCATGCATTTGCATGAAAGGCGTGTCTCCAGAAGTAATTCCTGCCACATCAAGCTTGGTTTGTTTTTGGAAAGGTCCCTCACGGGTGGATCAGGGGAGCATTGGGGGCAGACTTGATCCTGATTTCAGGAAGATATTTGTGTGTGTTGACAACTGCCCGCTCGTGAGTCACCCATCCCTTCAACCACAGCAGGACCTGAGGTGAACTTCACAGTCTCTACAAAGCTTTTCCTGTTTATGTCTTAGTTAGAGGGGCCACCAAGTGATCAGTCTTCTGAGATCAAAGCCTCCTCGCTGTCTTCCCTTCTTGGTTGCTGCTTCTCCCCTGGACTCTTGTGGCATCATGCCACCTTTCTCTCACTGCCCTGGACCATCCTCTATGCTCTGCCAGAACTTACCTCAGTTAGACCTGATTGTGCTTGGCACTTGGCTGGCCCTTGGGTACCCACGGGATAAAGTCCCAGCGCCCAACACAGGACCCTTCACTCCTGGCTTTCTTAGCCAAACAGTGACTGTCCAAGGCACCGCACACAGCCTGTGCTTTTGCTGTCCTGATTTTTGTTGTTGTTTTCATCTCAGCACTTCATACCTCCGATTCCATGAGCTCACAATGCTACACTTTTTCTCTTTACTGTGTCTGATCTCCTTTTCTGTCTGGCAGACTCCTACTGGTACTTCAAAGCCAAGCTGAAGTTGCCTGTGTGTTGAGGGGACAGGGTTTCTTTTATGCAGATTTACCTCTCGATCCCAACCAATGGGAATGCGTTGCTGTCCCACATACGTCGTCGTACCCTCGATGAATTCCGAGACTGGAGCTCTTATGCTGAGCCCTTACAGGTGGCCCATTGTGTCAGGTGCGGGCTCTGACCGTTGTCCCCTGCTGGCTCGCTCCAGAGACTGTGGCCCATCCAGCCCCAGACACCATCCCTGAAAGCATTCTGGCAAAGATGGGCTAGCTTTCCTCACGGTGACCGTAGAGAGGATTCTCACATCTGGTGGACGGTTTTACTATTGATAAATCACCTTTAAGATTTCCGCCACTTCCAAGAATTGGTGATTTTATAGGATAAAATGTTTGATGCTTTCTCACATGGCTATATTCTCTTGATTTAGCGGAAAGTCTTTGTCATTTATATACGTGTTTCGGCTGATGTTAAATTTTCTTTATGGATTTGTTTGAAATAAATGGGACATTCCTTGCAGCTTGGGTGGTTGGTGTCTTGCATGGGTTGTCAGGCTTTGATGTCTGTTTTGGCGGGGAAGACCCCTGATGACCACTGTGGTTGCAATGTGCTTCTCACACACACTGGTCTCTTTCCTTCATGGAATTAGCCTTTTCAGCTGGGTCTGGAGCAGCCACTCCGACCTCCCAGCGCCCCTGGAGTTTGGTGGGACAGAGTTCCAAATATGACGGAAGTGTGAGCCCTGAAACGTGTGTGTGTCCACAGGGAGTGCCACTCCCTCCTTCTTTGTTTCTCCCGTTGTCTGACAGCTGCAGCGCCGATATGGTGCCGAGGCACTTCCAGCCCCAGAGGCCAGTGCAGTGGCCTAGGGTTGGACTAGTGACCGTGTGGGATGAGCGAGCCTGTGTCCCCACACAGGGAGCTCCCACTCAGAGGGCAACCCAGTTCTTGAGAGGGAAAACCTCAGTCTCGTGTAAGCCGCCGAGCCCCGTCAGTGTGAGTCTTCATCTCCTCCACCAACAGGCACTGTATCCCGAAAAATACGACGAGTCTGTCTTTGTTTTGTTCTCCTGCAGCTGCACACCTCGCCTCCCGTGCCCTGTGTTGGTGATTCTCGTTCTGATTCGTGAACAAATAGAACTGCATCTCGAACGTGGCTGAGACGGATGGGTCCTGGCATCGGGTTGAAGAGTTTAGAATAAAGGAGCTCGGCATGTGGACAAGGAGGGAAGAAAAGGGAGTGAGCGCTGATTGAGCATCTACTGTATACCAAGTACTATGCCAGGTGCTTGGCGCACACACCTGACTTTACTGCTGTGATTTCCATTGTGTAGCCAGAGAAGCTGAGACTCACTAGGAAGGGCTGGCCACGGACTAGTCAGGGGTGGGGCTGTGGTTTAGCCACGGGTCAGATCTCAGAGCCCCGCTCTGCTGGGAGGGGGTGGTGTGAGGTTTGGGGTGGGGACCTCGTGGCGGCTCACTAGGGGCTCCTGTTTGTTCGGGGGCCTCCTGGGGAAAGCGGCACAAGGGGCTTTGGCCTCCAGGCTGGACCTCAGCGTGCTGTGCCCCTTCCGCAGGAGACAGGACGCTTGCTTCAAGTCAGGGGCGTCCAGGCGCCTGGGCCCTGGCCTTGGATCCTGGTTCACGTTCAGTGGAGAGGGGCCGCTTTGAGGGCAGGGCAGGCTGACGAGCTTGGATATTCTCAAACGTTTTCTTACCCAGGCCCCTGGAAGAGTGGGCAGTGAAATGGAGAGAGAGGGCTGCCTTGGGGAGCTTAAGTCAGAGCTGTTTGCACCCCCAGGCCAGAGTGAGGGAGAAAGACGCCCAGAGAACAGTGCCACCAGGTGGTCAAGGGGAGAATAGCAGTAGCTGGGAAGCCAGACAGCCAACCAGGTGCCGTGGCTGCAGCTTCCCCAGGACCTTGGGACGGGTGTGGGCAGGAGGCGAAGGTGGGGTGGACCAGGGCTCGTTTTTTTTCCAGCACAGGACTAACCAGGGCTCAGTGGGGTGGTTACTTGAGCCTTCAGTTATTTCCAGGCCTGGGGAAGGGACGGTTACTTGCAGACACTGGAGAAGATACATCCTAGAGGTTGTAGAGGCCAAGTCTCAGGACAAGCAGGAAAACTCGATTGTTTCTCCCTGAGTGAGGCCCGAGTGAGGCCCGAGTGAGGCCTGTGGACCATGCCGGACAACCCGCATGGCCCAGGACTCATGATGTGTAGGAGAGATTCGCCTGGAGGCTGGGGAGTGGAGAGTGCAGAGTAAAGAAGGGAACTGTCTCAGGGCACCAGGCCCCAGGGGCGCTGGAGCCTGGGGTCTCTCTCTCGGAGCCGGAGTGGCTCAAAGCTGGGCTCAAACCACACCCTGTGGCTGGTGTCGGTGCCCTGGGTCTCCTTTGTGACCTTTGCACCCCGTACACTTTAGGAAAGTAATCTAGTGATTGTTCTTTGGCCAAGATGACACTTGTCTCTCATTGCCTTCCTAATGGGGTATGAGGCCCACCCATTAGTGTCCCTGGAGGCCTTCTGGGGTCACGGAGAATGGCAGCAGCGGGAGCTGACCCCAGCTGCTGGGGCTCAGAGGCACAGCGACAGCACCCAGCAGGGAGTCTGATGGAGGACCACAGGGACTTTGTGCTTGAACTTTTCCAAGGCCAAATCACTCACACAGAAAAGGCACCCTCCACGGTCTCCGGGGCAGTCCCTTCTGTGTGTAGCAAATCCTCTCCAGGAAGGGACCGCGGGTCGCTGCTGTCTGCCGGTGGAAATAACGATGCCGTTTGGACCCCACCTGGAAAGGTTTAGTTAAAAAAAGAACGCAGCATATGTTTTCTCCACTTGCCTTAATTAGGAGAGTCACCAAGGCCGGGCCTCCCGCTGCCTTCCTAGTGCCGCCGGTGTTCCCTGGGTGATCCATTACAGTTTATGGCTTTAGTGGGAGCGGCAGCCCCAGATTTAATCAATAGTGGTTTCTCCCACCTCAGCGCTTTTGCGCGCTGCGCACTGCTCTGTATATTAAGCAGTATTTTCGTGTGCTGCCTGGCCTTTACCCCTTGGACCGTGCTTCCTCATTGTAAGTCCTCCTGTTTGACCGTGATCTACATCTGAGGTCAAAGGCTATCAACAGCACTTGTGAATTTCCCTGAAGCTTCACAGAAAATGTCCCAGGATGTGGAAATCCACGTGTCCATGCGTGTGGGCCTGCGCCTCCTGATCTGACATAGTCTTATTCATTTGTTCGTTCACAATGTGAAATCACCCCAGATTCGCTCCTTGGGATTCCGACTGACCCCTGGGTGCAGCTCAGGTTTTGGACACGCTGAGACATCGGACATGAGGGAGATCACTGGATATCGCGCTGCACCCATGTGTCCCCGCTGCGATCAGCGTGCCATCTCTCATTGATACATGTCTTCAGTGGCGGAAGTTGAAATCTAAAGGGACCCCCTTCCTGTGGTCTCTCCTGGGGACGGGTCCTCTCGTGGCTTTGGAAGTGCTCGGGCCACGTGCTGTTGTTCATGTCTGCCTTGGCAAGGACATTAAAGCGAGGCTCCTCCGTGTGGCCTTTGTCACCTCTCTGAGCCAGATGGGAAAGAGACGCTAGGCTACCAGATTTGACAGCCCATAGTCTTTGTTTATTTCTAGAGCAACTTCTCAGTGTGAGTCAGACCCGGGAGTTGGGTGGGCCCCCTTATTCCCAGTAGCTCTGAAGGGAGGGCTCTGCTGGTGGGTGTTCCGGTCCCACGGAGCCAGTGCCGCGAGCCTCCCGGGTGGTGCCCGAATCTCCGTCTCTTCCTTCTCGGACTCGGCTTCCTCTTCTGGTTTCTAAGTCTGGCCCCATTCTTGCCCTGTGACCGCTCTTCCGATAGAATCACTTTGCAAAGTAGGACACTCCTCAGCCTTCAGTCCTGTAGCGCTGCCTGTCCACCCTCAGTGCAGAGTCTGGAGCTTGACCTGCAGAGCCCAGAGCAACTCATTTCCCTGGGAAAATTCTCCTCCCAGCCTCCCCGCAGCTGGTGGGTTCTCCCAGGCATGGCTCAGGCTCTGACCTTCGGAGTTGGGCTGCAGCCAGTGGGAGGGGGAGGACCAGCTCCGGGGACCCCGAGACCTTGTCTGCTGCCTCTGAGCCTTGGTTTCCTTATCTCTACAATGGGGTCACGATAGACGGTCGGTTGAGAACCTTCAGGAAAGTAGCAACTGTCAAACACTCAGCCCTGCCCAGGACGACGGAGGGTCTCAGGTTGTTCCCTACGTGCTAGCTGACCAGTTCTGTGGGTGCTTGCTTTTTAAAAAGACACGAGACTCCTGGGTCAGAGACAAGTTGTGCTGAGTCAGAGGCTCCGCTGTGATGCTGTTTACCTGAGCTCCACTTGCCACAAGACAAAGTCCCCAGGGCTGGGGACCCGGGACATGTCGTGTGTTTGTCACAGGTAGAGACTCTGATCTCGGGGAACTCTGATTTTGTCTTAACGGTCAGTAGGCAACCCGATCTTCTGCTGTGGTGGGAGACCAGTGCCATCGACCGAGGCCGTGAGCTCTATTACACAATATCCTTGAAAGACGGCCCAGAACAGAGCCCGTCAAGGCTGCTTGGAAGATGTGAGACAGGTCAGAGAGCTGTTCAGGATTGTTTCCCCACACAGGACCCGCTCGGGTGAGCTCAGGGGGTTGGGGCTGTCTTCATGGCGAGCAAAGGCAGCCGGCACGCGTAGTACGCACTCAGTAAAATGGCAGCTACTAGGGGCTGGATATTTGCTCAGAAATAACGGGACTCGACTCCTGCCCATGAGCAGTTCGTTCAGTGTGTGTTCAGGATGTGTCTCAGAGCCTGAGACACAGTCAATACTCCATATGTGTCACTGAAGGAAGATGTGCTATGTCAAAGGGAAGATGCTTGGCAAATTGCAGTGACCAAACAGAAGGTGTGATTCCCAGGCTGCAAACCTTGGATCTTTTGGTTCTTGCTCGTCTATCGCGTACAGATGACCTCCGAACAACACGGGGCTTGGGGCAGCGATGACCCGAATGGTCGAAAATTCTCACATAACTTAAGCGTAGCTTAGGTCAGCATGCCACATCCGTGGATTCCTGATCACCGATAGGGAAAACGTTTAAATCCACGTAGAAGTGGACCTGTGTGGTGCAAACTGAGTCGCTGAAGCCTCAGCTGTAATTCCTCTTCCGAGTACTTTGTGTGTTGTAAGCTGTTAACAGGTACCGTTGGCCAGACGGACAGTGAAAGAAATAGACTGCACTGGCAGTCTCCCTGTAATTAGTGGTAGTGGTGACGTCGCCTCCGTTCCCACCACGCACCGCGCTGAACTTCTGAAAAGACGCAGTCACTGGGGCTTGTAGTTCTGTCCCCACTCAGGTCTCTCCCTGTCCGGTGGTGAAATGGGCTCCCTGCATCGCTGTTGTGGAAGTTCTGAGAGCATGAAAATGGCCCAAAAGGTAGAGAACAAGGGAGCAGAGAATGCAAAAGACAAGGAACACCCCAAAGCCAGTGTCTCTCGTGCAGAAAATGGTTCACCGAGTTCCCCCCCCCAAAACGCCCCACACCACCCCACCCCAGGCATAAATCTTCTCACTCCTGAGATGAAAATCTCTAAGGAAAACTCAGGGCTCCCATGAAACCCCTTGCTCAGGACTGGTCAGTGCGTCCCACAGTCTGGCTGGAAAGCAGGGCCCCTTGGCAGAGGGTTAGAAAGAAGCCCCAGCTGGTGGTGGAGGGCTGGGGGGTGTTGAGGAGGTAAGGCTAGGGGCATGAGCCAGGGAGGGATGGAGGCATGATTCCCTCACAGGCCCCTCCTATGCCTCCCCCACCCCCAGGTGCGGGGGGTTCCTTCTGTTTCCTGAGAATTTGGATCCCCTCGCTGCCTGTCAGGGAGGATGATGCTTCTGTGGAGGTGGGACACCCAGCACAGCAGGCCAGCCTGGTGTTAGTGTGGCCCAGATTTGTCTGTCAGTTGATTTTTTGGGGACGGAGGGTGGTCTCTGAGGCAAGGAATGAATTGAATAAAAGTCATAATGTGCCATGTACCACCTGCTGTTCTTTAGACTACAGTTAAATTTCTCCTGATAATTTCTTTTCCATTAATCCTTTTTTCTCTGTGAGGAGATCTTCGGAAAACTGCTGACTTGGCAGCTGGAAATATTTTCTTGGCCAGCCCTTTGAAAGGGTAATTGTATTAAAGTGCCTTTTTGTTATCCTTGCCTTTAAATAACTCTTTAAAAAAAATCTCTGTTGGAGAGAGAAGAATAAAATAAATGATGCATCTTTATTCTCCACACATCATTATTTTTGAACCTTTGGAGACCAGCGAAATTCTCCCCTGTGAGGGATTTCAGCCACAAATCAGCAGCGTGTCAGGAGGCGTGAGCGAGGCCCGTGGTGTGTGTGCAGTTGGGTCTGGTGTCGCCCGGACGGTCTCCGAGCACCCAGGGGCAGTTGGCACCACACTCCCGATGCAAGAGCATTCATAAAAATTATTATTAAATTTATTGGGGTACCATTGGTTAATACCATTCTATATCTTTTAGGTGTACAACTTCATTATGCCACATTTGCATCCACTGTGGTGTGTGATCGATCCCCCAAATTTGAAAACACTTTCTGGTAAAGATAGGTGGGCCCCCGTGTTCAAGGAAACAAGAGCTTCTCACGTCCACCGCCACGTCCCCACACACACGCAGGCTCCAGGGATACAAACGCAGGGTGCCAATTATGGTAATGCGCTCTTAGCACAACTTCTCAAGAAACACAAAACTGCATGTTCGACGTTTTGTGGTGCCATGACTTCAAAATTGATTTTTAGGCAGTGGCTGCCTGTGAGTCCTTTTGCCTCCGCTGAGAATTGGGGGTTGGTGAGGAGGAGCAGTGTGTTTCCCTCACTGTCTCCCTGGAATAAATAAACGGAAATTGGAGGCTGAGTCTGGCTGGCCACAAGGTCTCACGCAGGCATCTGGACTCCTCCGGCCCCACCATCCAGGGTGTGTGCTTGGCCGCTGACCCTGGGGGGTGAGAGGCATCACCTCATGGGTTTGGAGAGCTGCAAACAGCCTGCCCTCGCTCACAGGCTGGCCCCGATCCCCAGGCCAAGGGGCTTCGGCTCTCGGTGGGGCCCGAGGAAATGATTCTGGTGTTTTTCTCAGGCCTCCCAGCTCAGCGTCCCTGCAGAGAAGTGACTTCTCTGTCCGGCAGCAGTGGCATTGCAGGAACCCCAGGGAAAATCCACCAGAGCTCGCATGAGCTGTAAAACATCGCACTGCTAAGTGTTAAGCCAGGTTGCTTCTACTTCCTGCTCTCTGGCTGACATGAGACCAACACAACCCCCAGCAGAGAGTGGAACTAGGACTGGAGGTTCAAGTGAGGTGGCAGGTGGGGCTGTGGGCGCCCAAGGCAAGCCAACAAACGCGAGGTGGGGGTTTCCCTGCTACCCTCTATTCCTGTGCTGCTACTCAGCTAGAATGAGTATTGGGTAACACCTGAGTCCAGGGGTTTGCACTGCCACTTTCTTGGCTGGGCGGCTGTGAACAAGGTACTTCATCACTCTGTGCTCCTGTTTCCTCATCACTAAAGAGGGCTATTGAAGGATCAAATGTATTTCTATATAATGCTTCTGGAGCATAGTAGATGCTCAATTAATGCCCCCGCCCTTGCTGGCCTTGCTTCTGTCTTCATGGCCGATCACGTTGACCCTGCGAGGCTGGTCCTCCAAAAGTCCGTTCTCTGCCCTACCTCGAAGGGGACACCAACAAGAACGCTCTGGATTTCGTAAGAAGTGTTGGCTCCTGCACCAACCTGCTGTCAAGCTGTCTGAAGGAGTGGAAGAGTGGGAGGGAGGTTCTTGGGAACGGGGGTGGGGGGTGACCTTGCACATTATGTGCAGCCAGGGCAGGCCTTGCTTATGCTGGGAGGATGCGGGTTATGTAATGGGACAGATCCTCTGCCTACGGCCGCGTCAGAGCTCCCCAGTGGGGACTGCCCAGCTGGCCCCGAACCCGGTGAGAAGACAGTGGAATGAGCTGCTTGATCTCTGGCACCTAGCTCGGGGGTTGTTTTTCATGCAGCACAATGAATGGAATACTGGCCCTGTCCCACGGCACCATTGTTCACGTGACAGCCCCTGCATTTTCACGTCACCTCCTGAGACCCCGATGGGGAGTTCCAGTTGCTGAAGCAAACACCCACGGTCTCAGATGTACCTGTTGGGAGGATGGTCTCAGACATACCTGTTGGGAGGGGCTGCAAATCATACAGCAGCCGGCAGTGATGTGTGCTCTTCATTCAGGGGGACAAGCAGTGAGAACGCCACCTATCACAGTCACGGAAAGTGTATGAGTGTGTTAGTACCACCAGGAAGTAAACGTTTTCTGTGTACTTGTGTCTGCGTGGTCACACAGGTGAAGGACCAAACAGATACTCAACAGAGTAGTGACAGTCCTTGGCGTGCAGCTAGAAATGTCAGAGACCAAGGAAGATTCTGGTCCTGCTTAAACCTCCACAGTGTTTGGCTCTTTTTCAATGAGACTCCAAGCCACTGAGGGAGACTGAGGCTCAGAGCTGCTGCCTGCCCCAAGCAAGGTCATTTAGCCATCAAAGTCGCCGAGCTGGACCACATGCAGAATCATTGGTGATGTCTTTTGTCCGGTTCATGCCTTTGCCCATCTGTTTGTGCCTCACGTCCTTTCCTGTTGTCATCTGAGCATGCTCAGAGGATGGTGACCACGTGGACTCTCTTATGGCTGTTTTCCTTCAGTGCCACGCTCCATGGACGAGGTCATGGTTATTTATTTTTGCTCTTGTGCTTCCTCATGTCCGCCTGCAGGCCACTGACAAAGTGTTGTCGCCAGGAAGATTAAGAAGGACTGGTGTTACCCAAGACAAAGAAGCTGCGTTCCAGGTAGAACTGACCAAGAGCGTTCTTAGGAAAATGAACGCCGGCAAGAGATTCGTGTTTTCTCTCACAGGAAGATCTAGTTTCAGGATTAAAAGAAGTTCTATGGATTTCCCTGGCTGGTGTGGCTCAGTGGATTGAGTGCCAGACTATGAACCTGAAGACTTGCAGGTTCGATTCCCCATCAGGGCACAGGCCTGGGTTGTGGGCCAGGTCCCCAGCATGCGGTATGCAAGAGGCAACCACACATTGATGTTTCCCTCCCTCTCTTTCTCCCTCTCTGTAAAAATAAATACACAAAATCTTTAAAAAAATTCTGTGGATTAGTAGTGAATATACCTCACTTGTAACTAAGAATCAGGGCTCCTGACTCAACTGCCATGAATGTGCAAATTGTCTTATGATATTTCTCCTCTTTTCTTTAGTTTTTATAGTTATACAACAAGGAAAAAAAAAGACATTCCTGCATCCATTTAGAATAGAATCCGTGCTGAAAATGAAAAATGTGCAAAAATAGTTGACCTGCGTAATTCACTGGTTTCCCTAAAGGCTTGCCTCTCAGAATTATTTTAAATAGACTGAATCTAATGTACTTAGGGTTTTATTAACGGCCCACAGAGAAACAGGCGGTGGTGGTAGAGGAGAGAAGGCAGAAGAAGAAAATGTTCTGGAAATCATAGTAGCGAAAGACCCATAAAGAATGGGGAAAAAACCCTCACTTAGATCAGAAGATGGTTAAGCCAACAGAAAAATATCAAATGCACAGTAAGTGGAGGCAGGACATGATTGCAGATGACAATGCTTATGGTTTGTGAGATGGAGCGTGTTCTCCCGGGTGAGGAAAGCTGTCTTTCCCCTCCGAGGAGAGGCACGGTGGTGCGCTGTGAATGTGGAAGGGCTCTGTCTCAGTGCTCACAGGTGGAAGACAAAGCCCTGGACGCTGGACGTGGCTGCTGTGTTGCTGCAGGTCGTGGGTGCTCCATCGTTCCGGCACACGCTCGGAAGTGTGACCGCTATTGCTGCAGGTAGAAAGATGGTCTCTCCACGTGTATGCCAAGGCGTGTGCATTCTTAATGCCTTTTGGTGAGAGGTGGTGCTAGGAGTATATGTAGCCCTTGCTTTCATTTTTGCTGCTGAAGCAAATTCAACCAGCTATAAGGTCTTAAACAGCCAGAGTTCTTTTTTCCTCTATTTGTTATCCAGTGCTAGCTGGGCTCTTGGAAGAGGACTGTTTTCTTGCTCATGGTGCCGAGCTGGCTGCAGACGCAGAGCCACAGGACGTCCAGGGCTGTGGGTCAGTGGGAAGATGGCTGCACAGATCTGGGGGGTCAAACTCTGGGTTTGTCACGTAGCCTGGGAATCTGGCCACGGCCTCTGGTCAGAAGCGGAGAGCTGTAAAGTCCGCTGTATGTACTGCTGTGTGTTAGGAAAAGCCACCTCTCTCCGTCCCTACCTGAGTGGCAGCATCCTTACTGCTGTCTCTGCCAGATGTAGAGGTAACATGTGCTCTTTGTGGAAAGAATAATTCCATATAAAGTAGAAAGCAAACTTCTCTCCAATGTCATCACCTCCCAGGCATAACCCATGGTGAACATTTTGTCATAAACCATTGAGAAATCATTCCAAGTATTTTCTATAAATGTAAACACATTTTTTTCTTTCTGAGACACAAAAACACAATGCTTTTCATTTTATAACATGATCTTTTACCTTAATACCATGTATTGGGCATCTTTTTGGATCATTGGCTACAGACCGATGACTCAGCCTTCAACGAGAAGTATTGTTATTAGTTACTTAAGAGATCCTTCAGTGACGGGCATTGCCCCGGGTGTGTGCCTTGTCTCTGGCATCCTTCCACACCTGCCCTCCGTTTCCTGTGATAAATTCCCATAACGTGCTGCTCCTGGGTCAGAGGGTGTGCACGTTGCACATTGTAGCTCAAATTGCCCACAGCACCCCAGAACGGTGGTACTAACTATACCCCACCAGTTGGCACTGAGGGTTACAGTTCCCACACTCTTGTCAAAACTGGTTATTATCAACCTTGGTAAGCTTTGTCAAATTGATAGGCAAAGACCAATAGCGAATTTCGTGTCCTTCACATGAGAACTGGTTTTTCCGAATCCACGTCTGTTGTGTTGTCTGCAGTAGACGCTCTGTCCGTCGACTTTGGGAGCCTTTCCCTGCTCCCAGGCTCCGCCCGGTCCTGTTGTCACTGCTGGGCTGTCACTGGGTCTGTCCTCTCAGCTGAGCAGAGGGGTAGTTGCTTTCTGTCTCTGGTGTAGACCCTCATTATATCTACACACACCCAGGGACACGCTCAATGACAAGTCAGAATCACACACGCACACACACACACCGCATTGTGCAGTGCCACACAACCTCTCTCACAGACACACAGGCGTGCGTGCGCACATCGCACACAAATGCACACACTGTACGACAGCGTGTCATTGTAAATCAGTGAGAATGAAAGCAGTTTCCTGCTGATTAGCTCAGAGAACGTGGCCACTTTCCTGGGCCCCTTCCCAAGCTCCCGGATGACCCTTTCTGGCGTGTTAGCGCCAGCAGGTCAGGTCTCTGGGAACTTCCGCATCCCTGGAGCCTTTCTGTGGGCTGAGAGCTACTTCCTCCCGGGGGAGCAGGCAGTGGGGCGCGGCTAAGGGTTAGAAAGGCTGCTTGGTCTAAAGCGGCACAACCTCAAATTTACAAGAAACGGTTTTAGTCTGGCCCTCCCTCTAACCAATCTATATTACTTCCCCCTGAATTCGGTCACACGGCCTTTGAAGAATGAAACCCTGGAAACACATAAGTAGATCGCGTTTTGTCTGGTTTCTGCTTAAACGTTCTGATTTACCATCAGGCCAACATTCCTTTCCTAATACACAGTGTTCTTTATTGATTTTTCCTGCCTTATCACCAGCATCGTTCAAAACAGAGCAGCTGCAACACACTGGCTGCCTCTCTCTCTCTCGGAGTTCCTGAGCCGTGAGACTTATGCGGGATGTATCCATCAAGTCTATTCTTTGATGACAGACAGAGTCCGATCGGGGACATACACACAACAGAGCTTGTGGGGACTGTGTACGTGATGCCACTTCTCCCTGCCGTGTTCTGTGCCCAAGTGTTTGTGTCCCTCAGTCTGAGCCTGGCAGGCCTGTGCTGGTGTAAACATAGCATAAGTTTCCTTTCTGAGCCCTGATTTTTTTTGTGTGTGTGTGTGTGTAAAATGGGGTTAGTGAAAGTAGCGTTAGCCATGAGGATTAAAAGAGTTCTTTGTACAATATAAGATTTCACTAAATGATAGGAATCATGTTATTTCTATTCATTCAAAAATACCGAGTTTCTCCTGTGTGCCAATATTGCATAAGAAACTAAGGGAAATGGTGGTTAAATTTAGAGATAAAGCCCGTGGTTGCTGCTCTCAAGAAGTGTCCTCTTGTGATGAGAAAGAATCGGACAAAGTTTTCAGCAAATGGTGACAAGGGGACACTGCTGTGTGTAAGTGGGATTCTCACAGCAGTTTGTACCTCTGGCTGAGATGCATCAGGGAAGACTTCCTGGAGAGGGTGGCACTGGGCTTTCCTTAGATTGCAGGAGTCTAGAGAGATGTGTTCAGATACACATTTTGGTTTTCATCTATGCAGCATCTGTCTTCCTCACTATCTCGAATCAATCAACACTCAGGGAACCCCCTAATGGCAGCGAGGCTCAAAGACAAATCAGACGTGAGTCACCCTGCCCAGGACTTTCACTGCCCTCGGGAGACAGGAAGTATGTACTACGCGTGTGCCCTGTTCACTGCTACCATTTACTAAGTCCTATGTGGTTATTACATGTGCACCGTACCATCAAACTTAGGAGGAACATGTCATCGTGTTGCCCACTTTATGAGTTTAGCCAGGTTCACGCTGTGAGGAAGAGGCGGGGGCAGGTGTGGGAACGGTGGCCGCCCATACCACTTCAGTGCAGGTGCATAGGTGGGAGGGAGGTAGCTAGTCCTGCGGGGCCCCCTCGGCCACTCCAAATGCTTCCTGCCCCCAGCCTTCACTTCCCTCTTTCTTGAGTGTGATTTTCCTCAGAGTGGTTTTCATTCTTTTGCTTTTAAGTATATCGGGGTTTTCTTCTTGACAATATGTAAATGCCATTGGACCGGGTGGACCCATGGGAATTAAAGCTCCACCAGCTGTTTAAGGTGATGGGTGAGGAGAGAATCAAAGACCCTGGATAAGAGGAAGGAGTGCAGGGGTGGAGAGTGGGGAGGGAGACCGTGGCTCGAGGACGTGAGGACGTTGCCCCTCCACCCCCTTGGTTGGAGCTCTGTCTCCAGTCTGGCCTTTCTGGGCATCTGACCAGCCCCTCCTGTCTTTTGCCCTCACACTTGATTTTGCCTGCTTTTACATTTCCCGTTCTAGGACCTTTCTCTTATTCTACACCCTTTGTCCTGTCTTATCTCCCTCCCTCTTCAGCATGCGGAGGGCACAGGGCTCAGGCTTTGGGGTGCTCCTCCCCCATGTAGGCACAGGTCACCTGTCTGCTGCTGCTGCGGACGGTTGGTCCTTGGCAGGTGTCTCAGGAGGCATTCCGGAGAGCCTGTCTTATTTTTTAGGAAAAGGAATGAAGAAAAGTGCTTTCACTACTGTTCTGTTTACTCACTAGAGAACATTTGGAAACACAGGAATGTGCAGTGATAAGAAGCAGCCCTAGATTTTAAAAAACAGAGTCTAATTGTTGTGTTTACGTGAAACACATGGAGGCATAATCACATCTGTGTGTGTATGTAAAATGTGTACGTGAGTGCATAGAAATGTAATATATATAAATAAAAATGTGTGTATTTTGTGTGGGTAGACAAGGGTTTGTGAAGACTCAGTCCTTACGCACTAGTCACTTCAATTGCCCGAGTCCATTGACTTCCTATGGAATGTCTGTCATCACAGGTGGATTTTAATCTAAATTCACCACCTGGGCATCTGTTACCCTTTCTGCATTTCTTTGGGAAGCAGGCACACCTCACATCTTTCTCAGTTCTGTTCCGCGAATTCGCACTTCCCCCGACCTCATTCGAATGTGCTAGAACGGAGGAGATTTCTCCTCTCTTGTGCATGGACAAGTGACAAATAGCTCAGACGTTGAAGTGCATCCATTACTCTGTGCTGCTCCTCAGGACTTTCCTTCTGCTCCCTGGTCAGTACCGCCTCAAGGAGCTGAGACTCTGAGAAGGTGCCTCGGGACAGAAGTGGAGGGGCCGGTGGAAAGATCAGTGTTGTCCGGGTGAGAGAGAGAGAATCCTCCCAGAGAACTTGTCATCTATGATGTGGGGGGCTGATCTACTCAACAGAATGGTTGGAAAATGACCGAGAGACTGTTGGAAGCGGGGGAGAGGTGGGGAGTGAGATGTGGAGGCATCTCTGCAAGAATCGGACCCTGTTTTTTAGGAGGATGACTCTGGGGCTTTGGAAGAGTGATTGAAATTAAAGTGGGCATCTGCATGGCTCTCCCGACCTCCGTATGGGATTTCTCCTGAGTCAGGGGTACTGAAGGCAGCAGCTGACAGTTGGGAGGAATTTGACACCAAGAACACATTGACTGTAGGGAAGTTTCTTTCTCCTCCTTTCAAAAAATCATTTTATTGTCACAGTGGATGTGCCGTTCCTCTGAACCACACCGTAAGGGAACAGGGAGACTCTTATTCCTGTGGGCGGGACTGGAGCTGAACCACTTCAGATGCTCTGGAGTAGGAAAGGCAGGGACTGAACTGTGCACAAAGGGCAAAGGAAGACATGTGCCAGCCACCCCTGCATATGTGAGAGCCTAGTCTGGGAGCCGGACTGAAGCTTTGCAGTGCCCTTTAGGCTAAAAGTGCTTCTGTCTGAGAAAATCTGGGAAGATCTGGAGTGGGAAGGAGCATGGAAGCAAGGCCTTTTATCCCACGAGATCCTGAAATGCATGCTAGGGGTCCCCCTGATCCCTCGCTGGGCCTGGTGACAAATACATTTTGAATCCCACATACAAACCTCTCCTGTGGGTCAGTCTAACATTGTGTGGGTGCAGGGTCTCAGGTTTCTTCCTTGGGGAAGGCAAAGGGTTCCATCCATGAGCTCCCATTCTCCCTGGATGTTAAGCCCTGGTGAAGGAGAATTGTTTAACCTCGTCTATCACTACTGATTGGCATCAAGGCCTAGTTTGGGGGTCAACCTACGGCCAAGTCTGACCCACGACCTTTTTCATCAACGAAGTTTCTTGGGCACTCAGCCAGCCGGCGCATTTATCGTTACCTCCTCTGCAGCTGGTTTTGTCCTCTAACAGACTTGAGCTGCGACAGAGACAGGAGGACCCACCATGCCAAAAATATTCGCTTTCTGACCCTTTACGGAAAGTTTGCCAGATGTTGCTAGTTGATTAGAACACGGTGAGACAGAAGTCCCAGATTTTAATTTACATTTCACACATCCAGCCCCAGAAGGCTTCCTGATACATGGTTGTGGTGGCTCAGGTGACAGTGCCCACCGCCTCTCCGTCAGCAGCGACAGCTCCCCAGTCATGTGCTGTAGCCTTGACTTGGGGTCCGTGGCAGGTCCCGGTGAAGACAGAATTGTGGCTTTCAGCACAGACCACGCATGCGTTTGCTATTGTTGTAATAAACAGCCACACACCTAAGGCCTCGAAACAAGGGATGCATTGTGTTCTGGAGGCCTGAGGTCTCTAATGGGTCTGCTGGGTTGTGTCCCTTGAGGAGACTTCAGGGAAGACCCTGTCTCTTTGCCTTCTCCGGTCCCCAGGGGCTGCCTACACTGGCCGGTGGCCTCGTATCTTCTCTGACCCTCATGCCTTTCTCTCTTAAGAACCTTTGGGATTACATTGGGCCGACCTGTGTGATCTGGGATAATCCTTCTCTCTGGAGATCCTAGATTTAATCACATCCACAAAGTCACTTTTGCCATGTAAGTAACAAATCCAGACGTTTGAGGGATTCAGGTGTGGCCATCTTTCAGCAGCACGCAATTCTATCTACCACTGAAGGTAAGTGTTTCCTTTTGCCTCTGCCCGGATACTCATACCAACTTTCCTGACTGCCAAGCAAGGAGGTACTAAGGTAATAAAAAGCAAAACAAAACAAAACAAAACAAAACAAAAACAGTGGTTTGAAAGTTCTCCTAGGTATTTTATCTATATTCTGCATGGAAAGCATGAAATACATTTGGCACTTCAAAGAAGACAGTAAGGTATTTGGGAGGGGATTGAATCTGGATTGCGCTGGAAAGTCGGTGAATTATTTACTATATTAGTACAACACATTTGCATAAACAGAGCACTTTCCAAATGAGTGTACCAGTTCTCACTGCATTTTCGAAACAACAGATTGACTTCATATTTTCTAAATACAAGACCGCTCCAACCCAGTAGTACTAGAGGTATGGCGCTCTTTGGTAGTCACCACATAGAAATGCAACACATCTGAAGAGTTAAACCCAGACACACACTTTGATAGATAGACATTTTCACAGAAGATGGTCACTTGTACCGGAGTCATCCTTCTCTCGCCTCTAACATGGGACCTGCCTTTTGGCCGAAGTGGGGGCCGGAGGGTGTCAGTCAAAGAGGGTTTTTCCTTAGCTTGCGCGTACCTTCAGTGACCTGTTCTCTACCTCCTCAAGCACCCTGCTGCAGTTTCACATCCTGGAAAAGTCCCCGCACCCATGTGGTTTCAGTGTTTGTGGGTGAACTTGTCACATACCACAGAATATTATGCTGCAGCTGAGTATCTTCACAGCACTTTACCTCCATCTCAGATTGCCCCTTAATCTTTGCCTTCGCCGCAAAGTGATCCGTGTCCCTACTTCTCCCCCGAACCCCAGCGACCCAAGCTTGATTGACCATAGCCCGTTTCATCTTGACTCTTGGCCTCTGGGTCTTTTATTACTTTGTCCTCTGCACCCAAAGCACTTCTTTTTTTATATAACCCTCATTTGGCATTTCCTGCCTCCCCAATTGCACTGTATGGCCTTTGAGGGGTAAAGGCTGTCGACTGTGTGCCTTGCAGACCCGGCGTGAAGTGCCACGTCCCACGCATAGCAAGCTCTCAGAAAAGGGCTACCAACAAGAGCATCACACTGCCCAAGCGGCTTCTCGTCCACCGATTCTGATGGTTTTAGCCTCTCTCCACTTATCTCTGGACCAAATGGAAGCCACTGATGACATGGCTTAAACTAGGTTTGGGCCACGATGCCTTTTGTTTGTTCGTTTTCCCTCCTCCTTTCTACCTCCGTGTTGACTGTCCAACTTGCATGAACCGTTTTCTCTTCTGCTGGACTCCAAGCCCTACCACATCTTACTGTGTGTTTTGATTGTCCACCCTTTCTCCAGGAAGCCTTTGTGGATTTCCTCTAGTCATTTTTACCTTGCCAGCACCAGCTAGGGAACAAACTGATCTCCAGCTCAATCAATCCTGTAATTATAGCTCCTCCTTCTGCTTCTGGAAGACAGTGTTCATGTCTGTGGCTGTGTCTAAAAAGTGAATGTTGGACAATTCTTGACATTTTCCTCATCTTGCTACTTCTGCTGGATCCCAAATGCTCCTCACTTGCAGCCCTGTTTTGAGAGTTCTTTATTCTGCTTCATGTTATAGCTGGTTATGTCTCTTCCCTTATTAGTTTTGGAATTTGGAAAAAAGCAGATGGACAAACTCCATTCCTTATTTCTTTTTCTTGTGACCACTTTTAACTTATTATTTTTTATTGTTGACACTATTATAGGTGTCCCCATTCCCCCTCTTGCCCACCTCCATCCTCCCCTGTTCCTTATTTCATAAAGTGTAAGCTCTTATGATTATGAATGACCATTACTTATCATGTTAAATACCTCAGTAAAAATACATAATGTGCATTACACATTGAAAAAGTATTTATAGGGATCTTTGTAATTTAGCTGTATAACTCAGGCAGGTTAACCTCTCTGTGCCAAGGTGTTTTATTCTGTAAAATGGGCATAAGCATGGTAGACCTGCCTCAGGGTCTTTTTAGGGATTCCTGGTGGTTCTGTCTCTGCCCCAGCTTTCCTGTGCCCACCACAGACATGGGCTAATATCTCCACTATTCACCGGAGCCTGCGAGTACTCCCTGTACATCGGGATGGCTCCTGCAGCAGTGACCTGGTGACTGATGTGCAGTAAGACCCCCAGCCGGCCTCTGCGTGCTTTCATTGCAATCTGGGTGAAAACTGGGAAATCAGGGTGAGGGAATCTGTCTGAGGAAGGGTGGAGCAATGCTGTTGTGGCAATTGAAGTCATTTAAAAAAAACAAAAGATGTTAAGTGAGGCCCACGATATAAACTCATCATTAAACTTCCAGGCTGAGATGTGCCCATCGGGAGGTATCCTAGGTTTTACCAAAGGGAGTTCAGCCTGATCTAAGATACCCACAAACTTAAAACGGGACTGCTAAGGAGGAGGCGATGTTCTAGGGGCTCCCTGTGGGGAGGGACGTTCCCTGGGGCCGCTCTTGGAAACCAGCAAGGCCAACCTTGTTCTTGAAGCTGACCCCGCAGGTGCCGAGATGTGGGTTTCAGTTCCAGTTTTACCCTTCAGACCTCAGTGACTGCTCCCCTGGAAGTACCATCTGCAGGCCTATGGGAAAGGCAGCAGGTTTAGGACACGTGGGAAAGGAAGAACTTACACTTACAAGTCCATCTCTTTGTGCTTTCAGCTGGCACCGAGCTTCCCCTTTGCACCTCTCACCTTTTTTCTTACTCACGCTGCAGAACCATTTTGGCATTTGCCGGTACCCGAAACTACCGGTTCCTAGTTTCAATTTCCGTATCTCGCTGAGAAATACAGACGGGTGCAGGGAGCTTACTTAATGGCTTGGAGTCTTGCCTGGCTCAGCGGATACTTTTCATGGGCACAAGCCTACGACTGTTCATTTCCGATGTCCGAGTTGGGGCTCACAGGACATAGTAGATGTGGTCACATTCATCTTACCCGAGGCAAGGTGGAGGCATGCATTACTGTCCAATTTCGTCTAATGCCACCTATAGATCAGTTAGCCATATTTTAAATATCTGACACTGAGAAAAGCTGGGGTTTTCATAGTTTTCCTTCGCTGTCTTGGGAGGGGGTGCGGAGGTCACTGCTGACCGAGTTAGCCGGGGAGGGTGTCTCAGGGGAGAGGCCCACGATTGCCTGCCCATCCATCCGTTCATGCATCCTGGGAGATTGGCCATTGATTTAAGACAATGTCCCCAAAGTGATTGGACTTCAACGCTCAAGCTCTGCTGTCTTCATCCTTTCGTGGTCGGCCCCCAACCTCACACGTTTTATTTTCGGATGGAGCTCACTGCAGGTGCAGTAGAACCCGAGGCTGTCAGCACACTGCTTCTCTGGCCGCCACACCAAAGAGTTGGATTAAGAGCCAACAAATGTAGCTGATTTACTTGCTTTGCGCTGTGTACCTTGACCTGGTACAATGCTAAGCCCACGGAGGCTTGAGTTCCTTCATCTTCACTCGAGGGCAAGGAGCCCATCCCCGAGACCCCGTCCAGGACTGTGGTTTCCAGAGGCACACACGTTTCCACACCTGTGCTGCAGACCCAACATGGGCAAGCCTGGAGACCTCTGGCCCGAAGCTCCTGGGCAGTGTCTCTTCCCATCTCTCTTAAGATCATGGTTATGATCTTTAAAATCTTATTCAAAACTCTACCTGAGTCCTAGAAACAAGTTAAAAACATGTAGTCTCTGACTTTTTTTCTGGGCACACCCTTTACTTCATCATGAAAGGCATCTAGTGCCTAAGACACTGAGACACTGTCGCTGCTAGAATTGGGGTGCAGCCGGGGTGTGAGGGAGGGGAAAGGGGGAAAAAAAAGCACATGGACTTTTCCTGGCCTCCCAGTTATTGTGGAACTTTTACCTTTCTTCCCTCTCTGTTGGTTTGATTGGTGCCCTCTCCTGGGGAGGTGTGTGCGGGGCCTCTTCCCCTGTGCTTCCTTGGAAGGAACTGTGATTAATTCAGAGTTAAACACAGGCCTCCATGCAGGGCTGCCAGATAAAAGGCAGGAGACCCAGTTAAACATCAATTTCAGAGAAGCAACAAGTGACTTTTCCATCTAAGTATGTCCCCAATATTGCATGGGACACACAGTAATCATTTTTGGTTGCTTACCTGAAACTCAAGTTTAACTGGGCCTCCCGTATTTTTATTTGCTAAGTGTGGCAATTCTAATGTTGAGGGTGTATTTCCTGAGGCCCAAGGCCTCTCAGATCTGGGTGTGTGTGTGTGTGTGTGTGTGTGTGTGTGTGTGTGTTTGAGGTGGGTAGCGGGTGCTTCCTGAGTACTGCATTTTGTCAGCGTTGCCTCTACTGTACCATCTTTGTCCTCTGTCTCATCCACCCCTGAGAGGTTTTTGGATGATAACCAAACTCCCAGGAGACCTCTTTGTAATTCAGAAAGTTAATATTGATTTTTGGCAGTGGTCTTCTGGGTGCATCGTAATTGAGGTTTCTCTGTGGCTGGATTCACTTAGGAAAGCAAAGGGCGGGCGTAAGAAAGTAGAGCGCGGGGAATTCAGACTTAGAGCAAAGGGGATGGACGTTCTTTGATGCTGACCGACATAGCTCTGACCGATGCACATTAGCTTGGTAAAGTCCCTTTTTTCCCTAGAATTTAAAAAATTTCATCCTTGGGGCTTTTTTAAAAAAACCCAGTTATCTTTTCCACTGGCATGGCCGAAGCACACAGCTAAAACTCTCTCTTCCAACTCCTTTCTGTCTTTCCCACTTTGGCCCAAAGTTCAACTCCTATTTCAGTGACCTGACCTTCCAAGCATCTTTACGATGCCAGCACCCGATGACCCCTTTTCCAATGGATCGTTTCCTCATTGTTCCCGGGAGGTCTCCTAGAGGCCAAGGGATCCTTCTCGTTTGGGGGGATGACTTTTAATCTGAGAGGCTCTGTCCTTTTAGGTCCCTGTTCTTTCTACCTGCTTTCTAATTTTAAGGTCCAGAGTTCATGAAATAACAGGGGAATTTTATGCTTGGATCTGAAGCGGTCCCTATCTAGTGTTCAGGTGAAGTGTACTCCACATCCTTCCTGGAGCTGGCAGTACAGCCTTGTGCCTGGTTCGCTCGACCATCACAGTCATCCCATAATCTGCAAGGTAGGCGCCGATGCCCAAGCTGGTTCTGTGTCCGTGGAGACAAATTTCTTTCTGTAGCATCTGCACGAAACGCAGAGACTTTCTCATTTTGTTCTTTTCTCTTATAAATGCTTCCATTTACTATAAAATCTCATTTAGGGGATGATTTAGAAGAATGGAAACTTATTAAAGTAAAACCAACCAAAAAGTAGTTATCTGAGAGAGAAGGGGTGAGAACGCCAAATGGTTTCTCATTACAAGGCTCTGCAGAGTGCAGCCTGTGAGGAAAGACAGTCGTGTCCCCAAATGCTTGAATTAACGCATGGACGTTGTCTTTTATGGTAGCAGATGAATTTTCCCCCAGAGTTCAGATCTAAAACTGAGATGTTTTCTTCCCAAATTCATTCAAGCAATTGGCAACCGCTGGGGGAATAAATGTGCTGTTGAAAGTGGTGCCCCCTGAAGTCTCCTTTGGCCCAAATTATCTCTGATTTTGTCACTCACACACATGGAATCATTATAGAAAAATCTGAAAACTGATTGTTTGAAGACTCTCATTTGATGGGACACTTGATGAAATCGAACAACTTGAAGTGACTCTCCTGACCACATTTTTTTTTTTAAAACCTTCAACATTTTAATATTTTAGTCATCCCACGAAGAAACAGTTGCTGTTTGAAAAGGCGGATGGTTTGAATGACATCCTTTGCTGGTTCCATTTTCTGCCTGGGGAATAGCATGTCTGGGTCATCAGTCAGCATGGAGTTTTAATGGGACTGCGGAGGGAGAAGAGGAGAAAATCCACCTAGGACTGTTGTCATTTCTGAGAGCACCTGAGGGCCGGAAAGAAGTTAGGAGATGATTCCAGACTGAAAAATTTTATTTCATGTTCGAAGCATTCTCTTGATTCATGGATTTGTTTCCACGCTGAGCTTCACTTTGAATGGAGAGCCTTAAATCAGCAGACGAGGTGGAGCAGTACCGGGCCCACTTCGCCGTGCTGCCCGGCCGTCGGCTGTCCTGGGAGCAAAACAGTTATGGTTCCAGCAGGAAGAGCTTTCCCTCCAGCCTCTCCGGAGCCTCACGGTGCAGAAGTCACTGAGTCACTCCTGTCAATAAGACCAGTCATCCCTGTCTCACAACAGAAATGACAAAAATCAATGTGTCTCACCTTGCTTGCTTGGGCAGCGGCCCAGAGGGTCTATCCATCAATACCAACTACAATAGAAGCCGGTCTTGTCACTGCCCCTGTCTCCTCTGTCCCCTCCACCCCTCTCGGCCTCCAGAAAAGAAGCCGGGTGAGTGACCCCTTCGTAGGCCCTGCTGTCTGCCTATTGACTGTGACAACAGTCAATGACTATTGATCATTCATAATGAGCCTGGCTTTGGACCAGCGCTTGGTACCCGTCTCACAGTCTTGGGAGTAATTGTTCCCTGAGTCTGGAATGTTCTTTGTTCTTCACATGACTGGTTTGATGTTGTCGTCCGAATCTTAACTGGAATTTTCCATTTTCGCCCTCCAGAAAGGTCTCCTTTCAGTCTGAGGTGAAGATCTAGTCACATTCTGTCATGTCATCCTACTGTAATTCTCTGCATAGCACTTATATTTTTCTTATTTTGAAAATGCCCCCATCCAGGCGGCCCCATTGGTTGGAGCATAATCCCATACACTGAAAGGTTGTGGGTTCGATCCCTGGTTGGGGCATGTACAGGAGACAACTGATTGATGTTGCTCTCTCCCTCTCTCTGTCTCTCTCTCTCAGAATCAATAAACATATCCTGGGGTGAGGATTAAAACAATTTATTTTTGAATGTGCTTGTGATGGTCTCCTATCCCTACAGTGTAAGTACCACAACCGGCGACACTGTCTCTGTCTTGTTATTGCTGTTTCCTCACAAGCTGGGATGTTTCCTGACCCATAAATGTTTGTTAAATGAGTGAGAGGCTTAGGATTTAATGGTGGGACAAAAATAGACATGGTTCCTGATTTCATGGGGCTGCTTGTAGTTTAGTGAGGGCAACAGACATTAATCAAAGAATCCTGCAACTAAATGTAGATTTACAACTATGGTGAATGTGGAGATGGGGTTCTAGGAGGACTCAGGAAGGGGGCTGTTGGCCACAAAGTGGAGGTCACACTCGAGTCCCTGAGAAAGAACATCAGGAGAACTAAAATCCAAAGAGGAGGTGAGAGAAGGTAGGGATGTGATGGGGAGGGAAGTGATTGAAAACCAAGGGGATTGTACATGCCAGGTTTCCTGGCTGGAGGGACCATGCCATTCAAGACAAAAGCCAGTGTGGCTGGCTTGCAGAGGGGACATGGGCAGGGGCTAGGCGGGCTGATGGAACCCAGGCCAGGGCAGGATCTTCCAGGCAATATTAAGTCTTTGGATCATTAGCCTGAGATGGATGGGAGGCCCTGATGATTGTTAAGCCCTAGCAGAGTGATGTGATCCTTTTTGCGGTTTGGAGAACGCCACCCTGCATTGTAGAGAATGGATGAGCAGTCGTTAACCAGGACAGGCACAGCTACTATTCAAGCAGAGACACGGTCCTTAGAGCAGATGACTGTGGAAGGGACATAGTGCAGTAGACGGGTCCAAAGCAGCACGGTATGGTGTGGGATAGATATCAGGGGTAGGGGACAAGGAAGCGTCAAGGACGAGTCTCAGCTTTCTGCCTTGCTCTCCAGAATGGAAGCTTGCGTCATTCACCGGCCCTGGTCACACCAAGAAGATGAACCACGGAGGTGGGGTCTGGGCTGCAACTGGGAATTCAGTTCTGTGTTAGGCTGTGCCTGACTTGCCTTTGAGACACCCGACTCGGAGTGTTTAGTAAATAATGGGTTATTTGAGTCCGGAACTTCAAAGAAAGGGGTGTGCCTGAGAAATAGTCACACATTTGCAAGTCACCTATAAATAGGTGAAAATGGAAGTCATGGATGTGGATATAATAGCCTGAATGTAGAAACCGGAGAGGGGAGGGCTTGAGGGCGTTCCTTCATTTAATGCCATTTAATTATTGGATAGAGGAGGCTGATCATGTAACGCAGGGGGAGGAGGAAGTGCCAGAGAACAGGAAAAACCCCAGAAGAGAGTTGGTGATGGAAGCCAAGGGAGACCCATCCATGTCCCAAGCTGCAAAGAGACTGGAGGAAAATGACCCTAACTAGGTCCTCCATCCACCTTGTGTGGGAACAGTGGCAGATTCTGGGGTGGGGGGGGTACAGTCTGGGAACGAGGAGCATGGGGTCCTGTCAGGGGCAGGGCTCAGAGAAGACCAGGCACAGATGTGCGTGGGCAGCCATTCCTGCGGCCTCTTGGATGCTGATTTTAGAGAACTCTCCAGCTTCTGCTCTGCATTCCTCTTAAGAGGTGGACTTCCTCACTGTCTCTGCGTTGGCTGAATGTTCCTCTGTCTGAGTTGCTGCAGGGCAGCATTTAGTGGCAGCATGGCAGGTGCTGTCTGTCTGTCACACCGCAAACCGCACTGGAACGTCAAGTCTCATTCACGAAGCATTTCTGTGCGGGAGTGTGGTGGGTGGCCCTCTCTCGGGGGACTGGTGGTCTCACCGCCCTGTGGAGCGGTAGGGCCTCTGCTCCTATTGGGGGAAGAGAGAAGAGGGAGTCTCATGAGGGAGAACTTAATGGGCTGGGCTAGGAGGAGTGTGCCTGTCCACTCATATTCCACCCGTCAGAACTCAGTCCTGGGGCCTCATTGTCCTGCCGGGTGGCTGGGGACCGTGGCCTGGCTGTGTCCCCAGGTACAAACTGGTATGGCAAACCTGACCGGCTGTCTTCATAGGCACTCCTCCGTTTTTTTAAAAAACAAATATTCCACTAGTTTGAGAACCAAATTCAGCCTGAGTGCCTTCCTGGCCAGAGAATGATCTTTATTTAACAGATTTTCTTGAAACTGTTCCTTGCCTTAATATTGACCTCACTGCTTTCTCTCCTCAAGAGGGAAAAGTACGGTTTGGGGATGATTTCCTGGGATGGGCTCATTATTATCGTCCACTCCAACGGCTTCCACTTCCGGCGATCTGGCTGGTCCAGTTCTCCAAGAGCTATTACTTCTCTCTCGCTTTACCTTTGATTTTTTTTTTTTTTGAAATATTTTCACGGGGTTCTATTTCAACAAGATTTTGGGGAACTGGGTTTAGAGTTTGGCTTCTGTCTCAAATGGTGGTTTTTACAACTTTCAGAATTGCCCGGGGGGCTGGTGGCTGGCCCCACCGCAGTGGCTGGGAGGCCATGCTTCTGAGGGTCTAGGGCGAGGGCTGAGAACCGACATTTCTAACAAATCCACAGCGGTTTCCATGCTGCTCATTGAGAACCCACGCTTTGAAAACCACTTCTCTAAAATCAACAGCTTTTCTTTTTTTTTTTTTTATTTTTTGAAAGAGGACATCCTGCTTTCCTAGCCCTGTACTTTTATTTACATGTAAAGAGAACAAGGTAGAAAATACAGTTTGCATCAGAAAAAGGCTTAGAGAAAGAAAACCTTAACTAACACTCGCTCTAAGCCTGCCAGGTTTTAGCCAGTCACATGAAACTGGACAAGTCATTCTGTGGCTCAGAGTCTTTATTTCTTTCTTTGTAAAATGATGGTCATTTTATAAGTAAATGATTGAGAGAGTTTGTCCCAGGCTAACCAGGGGCAGAGCAGTCTTTATGGAGAGGGAGATTCACACCTCAGAGACCTTCCCTGGGGGCAGGGGGCTGCCCCACTGTAGGGAAAACTGGCACAAAGGAGGCCTGTAGTTTTCTGGAAGGACCCATACACCTGACTTGTGGGCCAAATTTCAGAGCAGCAAGCAGCGACGGCCCTGGAAGGACAATGCCGCATCCCTGTGATTCTCAGTGCAGCTCTGTGGCAGAACCATCACCGTACCTTGGGCTGCAAAATGCCCACACCTGGCCTCTCACGTTCCAAGATGAGTTGTCTGCAAACTGGGGGTGAGAGCCTTCCCGTGGGAAACAGACTCTGGACCTTCCCTGGTCACCAGTGACGTGGCCGTGCTGTGACTGCTGGCTCATGGTGACAGGCTGTGCACAGTGGATTGATGGCGGCAGGGATATTAAATTCCCAGCAGTGAGCACTCAGTCGCCGGACAGATGGGCATGTTGGGGCAGAGGCCCTGTGTTATTATGGTGAATGATGAGCTCCTCAAAGGTGATTTAACTGCCTCCACAGGCTCAGGCCCTCGCTTCTTTTGCTTTTCAGGTGGCGCCATCTATCTATCTATCTATCTATCTATCTATCTATCTATCTATCTATCTATCTTTTTTTCCACCAAAGAGCAAGCGCACATGTTGAGTTGCTGCAAACCGCCCCCCAGACTTGGGAAGAAGGCTGAACACGGAGTGTCATGCTTGATTTTCCTAGCCGTGTCGTAAGCAATTGGGCAGCCCTAAAGAATCTTGGGTTTTAATATTTGAAGTTGAGGTGTTTTATTTTGGCTTTCATGGCGAGGATAAAGGCAAGCGGAGCCACAGCTGTGAGAGGAAGTGAAACAAAACAGGCTGGGATGAGGGGCAAGTTTCCTCGTGGCCTGAGCTGCTTTCTCTGTACGTGTTCCTTGGGGTTCCATGCGTCAGCTGAAAAGTGGGTTATTTTATTTTATTTTATTTTATTTTATTTTAAAGGATAGCATAAACTTGCTCCCCGAGCATGTTTGCATTTTTGGAAGGTTATTGTCATTCACATAGTTGACATTAATGTGGCCTGAGTCATATTCGTCTTGGAACAAGTTCATTATTCACAGGTCAGCACTAAGTGACTTCTGATGATCCCAGGAAGGGCAGAGAGAGAGAAACTGGAGCTTCTGGTGGGCAGAAGTCCATCGCCGAAGGAATGCCAACCAAGGCCTGTTATTTCTGTCAAATGTGCTGATAAGGAAAGGGACTTTGAGATGGGCCTGCGGTCAGTGTTCCCCCTTCTAGAGCTTCTGTACTGATCCCCTCTTGGCCAGGCTTTTTGGGTAACCTACGTGTGGTGTAAATGCTTGTTTCTGGACAAACCTGTGTTAGCCTCCCTGCAGGAAACACTGATGGTGCAGAGGCTCCGGGCCCGGGAGGCGAGTCAGGAGTCCAGTCCAAGGCTTTGCAGCTCGTGGAAACCAGGGCTTAGAACCTCATGAACCCAGTGTCCTGGGTGTGTAAGGATGCCAAGGACAGAGCTGACCTAGACTCTGGCCAAGGCTGAGAACAGCCTGTGGCAGGCAGAGGCACCTTTCCCAGGTCCCCACGTGGACATTGGAAAAGGTACAGGTGGCTTTCCCCCAGCCTGGCACAGGGTCTGAGTCTCCAGGAACAAAGGCTGACACCAGACAGCCTTGTAGTAGAAGCCCAGCAGAGGGGAAAAATAACTTGTAAATAAGGTGGATGAAAACTGAGGAACAACAGAGATTTGTTTGTTGAAGTTGACCTTCTCTTCTCATGTTTTAGGTGTTTGAGAGAGGCAAGTTGGGCTGAATCCCCTTCTGTTTTTCAATAATTCTTTTAGACAAATTTTGTTATTTTTCAATCAGGTCTGAAGGTGTGATGCCAGACGTGGCCGTTACCAGGTTCTGTAGGTGAAACGCACCTCCAGGACCTGAGGTGCCTGTTGTCTAATCAGCCCCGGAGCTCTAAGTAACAGGCTCACGCTGCTTGTCCCTTGGCGTGACCTCAGTCTGCATGGACTCTGCTTCTCAGCAGGAGTTGAAGTCTTTGAGCAAAGCATTTTATCTAGAGTTCCTGTTTGTTTTCAAAGAAAAAAACAACTTCTGTGTGAGGAGAAGACAGCCTTAGTGTCATTAGTGTGCCCTTTTCCTGGGAATTAGCCCCTATCCAAATTCTAACTTCTTACACTTTCTGAATCGTATGCTTCTTGAACACCTTAGGTCCCAACAACCAAGGGAAGACAGTCCTTTGTCATTAGCTTTCTACTGATAGACAAATCACAGCTCTTCAACCTGAGCCAGGTCTGGTGTCGAGTTTCAGCCTAAAGAATGCTCTAGGGAGCTGTAGGTGCACCCTGCCTGCCTCACCCCAGGATGCCGATTATTTCTGTTGTTGTGCACTTGTTACCTTAGGTAGGGAAGAGTTTTTATAAAGATGTTAAGGTTCTTAACTTGAGCCTCTCTGCCCTGTGAAGCTGGTACCTTCTTCACAACATCGCCCCCCAGTGGTCGTCTGGGCCACCCAGAGCCCTCAAATGACAGCAAGGAGCAAACAGACTCCAGCATCCCGTAGACGGTTATAATTTGGGGTTCCCCCTCGATAGGGTTTATTGTAACCATAGTGAACTTCAGTTTAGGAGAACACCTGAACAGGTAAACAGAGACATCGACTAAAACGAGGTGCGCTGCTTTCAGAGAGGCAGGAGTATGTCGTTCAGAAACAACCGTGTGGCCGAATCTGGGAATGATGCTCAGAGGGGACATTTGAGTTTGTCCTGAGGGGTGAGTAGGTGTGTGCATGCACATACTTTGGGGAAGAGTAGTTCCACAGAAAGGACAACAGGTGTGAAGATGTGGAATCTAGCCAAGACTGTTGAGACAGGCTGACAAATTCAGAGTGTCTGGCGGAGTGAGTGTTTCAGAGGTGGTTCGGTGAAGGAGGTGGCCCGCCCCACCAGGAAGGGCAGATTCTACCCTGCTGGGAAAGAGGAGACTTCAGAAGGGGTAAAGCATGGGAGGGACTTGGTCAGGTTTCAGCTGTAGGACGGTAACCTCAGTGGAGGGTTGAGCACTTATTTGATGGGGGACAGGCCGGTTCTAGCACAGGTCCAATGCCAGGTACTCCGCCTTTCCAGCAGCCTGTGTGTTCAGTTTTCAGTTCAGAAAGTGAAGTCATTGTTCAGGGCCGCTTGGAACTGCTTGGGGTGGATTGTTGTGAAATGTTATGCCCACTGTTGTGTGAACACCCGCAAAGTGAAATGGAAAAGTGTGGCGATTACTTGCATTGCTTGGAAAAACAAAAATTGACTTAAACACAAATATAAAGGATTTTAAGATGAGAAATGCCTAGGTCATTGATCGGGTTTTCTTTTTTTAAATGCATTTTCCCATGGAATGCTCAACTTTGGTTTGGCTGGACACAGTCTGAGGCACAAAGCTGACAATTTGAAAATTTCAGCGCTACTGTGACCCTGTGACATTCTTGTAGATCAGAGTCATGTGGAGCAGGACACAATGAAAAGACAGAAGCATTGCATTCTAAAAGGAAAGGTCAAGGTAATGTTAGGGCAGGCCTTAGAAATCTGTACCTGCTGAAGAGCTGTGTTCTTTCCTCTGGAAGGTGGGGCTCCGACCAGTACAGAGGACGTCATTCTGAGTGTGCCTATCAAGTGCCGGGTGACCAGGAAGTGGGCGTGGGAACTCGAGTTCCCGCTCACACTCACTTGTGCCCTTCCTGGCTGGCCGGCCACCGGCTCCTGTTTTCCACAGGCCACAAATGCTGCTGAGACGGATAACGTCACAAACAGAATTGCAGTCTCTTTCAGAAAAAAATGCTGGTGCAGTATGCCTGGACTAAAGCCATGAACTGAATCCTTGCATAAACGAATTGAATATGAAAAATAGGCTTTTCGTCATTTAATTGTATTCATGTTACACGTTTAGTTAGTAGCACCGCCACGCAGAGGAAACTAGATTTCAGGGGAGTGCAGACTTGGACACTGGTTGTCTTCTCTGCAGGGTTGCTCCCAGGCTTTGTCACCTCCCAGCAGGTGGCTGATGCGGAGATGCATGCTGGTTAAATTGGTCACTGGCGAAGCCATCAGTGGCACCTGTGGTTTGGGCCACATCATGGACGTTCCTGCAGCTGGTCCATAGCTGGTGCATCTCTGTCAGGCTTGTAACACCTCACACAGGACGTGCCCTGAGCTGTGGCTGACAGAGAGTGACAGCATTTCACATCGTGGGCCGGGCTCCCCAGCACCGCTGGCCTCTCTGCTAGTCCCATCAACATGCCGCTCCTTATGGACCCTCAGAAATCAAAGGAAGCTGATATAGGAACCCCAGCCAACTCGAACCCTGTAGAGTCCTTCCAGACCTGGAGGCTGGGGGAAGGAGGATAAGCTGTTTAGAAGAATTTGCCATGAAGCGCATCACACATGTGCACGTGAATCATCTTTTTTGTGGCCCTGCAGACAGGGATAGAGATAGGGGACGTGCTGTGGAACCTGGGACCCAGCATGAGCCGGCATTGTCCTTCCTTATGGGGTTTGCAGGCTGTGTGAGAGGAAGACAAGGACAGGCGAGGGGTGTTCAACGAGCCCTTCCCCGTGCAGTGCTTTGCCGTGGTGTGTGTGGTGCATTGTGTCCCTGATTCTCAATCACTCGGAGACGCAGGGAGTTTTTTAATCCCTGTTTTTATGGTAACATGAGAACCAGCTCTGGGATATTGTGTAAGTTTCTTGGTTTCTCATAACCAGTCCATGGTCTGGTGGGGACAGAACCCACATCAGTGTGGTGGCAGTTCCCGTGTCCTTCCCACAACCCTGTCCCGGCCCCCTGGCCAAACAGCTCCCAGGGGACGCACTCTCTCAGGCCAGCCTGGAGCATCTCAGAGACGACTTGACAGGTCCTCAGTGATTTACTTCCTGAGGTTCCAGTGGTCCCACGGTCGGAGAGGGCTCGTCCTCACAGCACAGAAGCAGATTTCAGTGCGGTTTACTTCTGCTGCATGATGACGCACAATAAGTTTATATCTGCAAATGATGCTGCAATTTTAGAATCATGTTTATAAAAACAATTATTTCCTAGGCTTCTGTAGAACCCTCCTTCCAGACTCCTGAGACCGAATGCTGTAAAATGTATTTTCAAATAAAAATTGTATATATTTATGGTATATAACGATGATTTGATATACATAATGAAATGATTACTACCTCCAAGCTAATCAACATGCCATGTTACATAGTTACCTTTTTTTATTTTGGTAATGAGAGCACCTGAAATGTACACTCTCAGCAAATTTCCAGTATTATGAATGATCGTCATCATGCCTGGGTGTCAGATCTCTGGACCGCTCATCCTCCCTAGCTGCACCTTTGTATCCATCACTCTATTCCTTCTGCCCTGCTCACTGAGGTCCTACTCTCTGTGTCCATGAGTTTGACTTTTTTTTGTTTAAGATTCCACGTAAGACAGTATTTTTTTAACGCGCCTGGTTCATATAACATAATGTAATGGTTCCTCCATGTTGCCGCAAGTGGCAGGATTTCCTTTTTCTTCCTGGTGAATAATGTCCGTGTATGTGTGTCCCACATCTTCGGTATTTGTTCATCCATCGATGGGCATTGGAGTTGCTTTGTATCTTGGCTATTGTGAATGATGCTGCAATGGCCAGGGGAGAGCAAACGTGTCTTTGAGATCCTATTTTTATTTTCTCTGGATATATATATTCAAGAGTGATAATCCTGGATTTTGAGGTGGCTCTGTTTTTGATTTTTTGAGGAACCTCTGTACTATTTTTATAGAATGTCGGCACCAATGTCCAATCCCACTGACAGTGCACAGGGGTTCCCCTTTCTCTACATCCTCATCAACCTATCTCCTATCATCTTTTAAAAAATATATATTTTATTGATTATGCTATTACAGTTGTCCCATTCCTTCCCTTTATTCCCCTCCGTCCTGCACACCCCCTCCCACCTGCGTTCCCCCCTTTAGTTCATGTCCATGGGTCTTACATATAAATTCTTTGGCTTCTACATTTCCTATACTATTCTTAGCTTCCCCCTGTCTATTTTCTACCTACCATTTATGCTACTTATTCTCTGTATCTTTTCCCCCATCTCTCCCCCTCCCACTCCCCTACTGATAACCCTCCATGTGATCTCCATTTCTGTGATTCTGTTCCTGTTCTAGTTGTTTGTTTAGTTTGTTTTTGGGTTTTTTTTTAGGTTCAGTTGTTAATAGCTGTGAGTTTGTTGTCATTTTACTGTTCATGTTTTTAATCTTTTTCTTAGATAAGTCTCTTTAACATTTCATATAATAAGGGCTTGGTGACGATGAACTCCTTTAACTTGACCTTATCTGGGAAGCACTTTATCTGTCCTTCTATTATAAATGAAAGCTTTGCTGGATAGAGTAATCTTGGATGTAGGTCCTTGCCTTTCATGACTTGGAATACTTCTTTCCAGCTCCTTCTTGCCTGCAAGGTTTTTTGTTTTTTTTTTGAGAAATCAGCTGATAGTCTAATGGGAACTCCTTTGTAGAGAACTGTCTCCTTTTCTCTTGCTGCTTTTAAGATTCTCTCCTTATCTTTCATCTTGGCGAATGTAATTATGATGTGCCTTGGTGTGTTCCTCCTTGGGTCCAAGTTCTTTGGGACTCTCTGAGCTTCCTGAACTTCCTGGAAGTCTATTTCCTTTGCCAGATTGGGGAAGTTCTCCTTCATTATTTGTTCGAATAAGTTTTCCATTTCTTGCTCTTCCTCTTCTTCTGGAACCCCTATGATTCAGATGTTTGAACGTTTAAAGATGTCCTGGAGATTCCTAAGCCTTTTTTGAATTCTTGTTTCTTCATTTTATTCTGGTTGAATGTTTCTTTCTTTCTTCTGCTCCAAACCGTTGATTTGAGTTCTGGTTTCCTTCCCGTCACTGTTGGTTCCCTGTAGATTTTTCTTTATTTCACATAATGCAACCTTCATTGCTGCCTGGGTCTTTTTTATGCTGTTGAAGTGCCCAGTGACTTCCTGGAGCATCCTGATAACCAGTGTTTGGAACGGTGCATCTGATAGGTTGGCTATCTCTTCATCGCTTAGTTGTATTTTTCCGGGAGCTTTGATCTGTTCTTTCATTTGGGCCATTTTTTTTTTTTCTGTCTGTGCAAGCCTGTTACATAGTAAGGGACGGAGCCTTAGGTGTTCACTAGGGCAGGGCAACCACATCAGTGAGTTGTGACGCTATATGTGTGGGAGGGGTCCGAGAGGGAACAGTGTCACTTGCTCCGCTCTCTGCCAGTCTTCAGTCACATCCCCTACTTCCCACAACCAAATCAGGCTCTTCTGGTGCTGATTCCCGGGTGGGTGGGCTTGCATTCTAGGACCCTGTGGGTCTCTCCAATGAACTCTCCTGTGAGGCTAGGAGTTTCTCCTGCTGCTGCTACAACCCCCACAGGTGTTTTCAGTCAGAGGTTTGAGGCTTATTTCCCCGCTGGGACCCTGGGTTTCGGGTCTGTCTCGCTCCCTAGTTGTTCTTCCCGGTTTATCCGCACGTGAATGTTGGACCAACCTGTCCCCAGTTGCCACCTTGCCGTGAGTCCTCTCTGCCCGACTGCCCATCTCCGCTCCTCCTACCTGTCTGGGTGAGTGTTTCTTCTTTAACTCCTTGGTTTTCAGACTTCCATACAGTTCAATTTTATGGCAGTTCTGGTTGTTATTTTGTTTTTAAGTTTGTTGTTGTCCTTCTTTTGGTTGTGCGAGGAGGCTCAGTGTGTCTACCTACGCCTCCATCTTGGCTGGAAGTCTCCCTATCTCTTAGCATCTTGAGAATAGTCATTCCAACAGGTGTGAGGTGGTACCTTATCATGATGCTGATTTGCAGTTTCCTGACGAGTAGTGAGTAGTGATGCTGAGCAGCTTTTTATGTATGTATTGGCCAGTCTGTTTGTCTTCTTTTGAGGAATGTCTGTTTAGGTTCTTTGCCTATTTTGTGATCAGGTCATTTGTC